>QRAM01000086.1:137252-158407 GCA_013436055.1 Halocynthia roretzi | reverse complement strand
CTCATCAGTCAAGGTTCTGTTTTTCTTCTCGGTTAATGAGGCGGACAGACCTCAAATTGTCAGAGTCACCTTGGTATTTGAGCAATGTTTTCAGAACTGCAAACTGCGCTCAATAGGAACTATTCTTAGGCAGAAAAACCGAATTCTGCAACCGTGAGTAAGTTTAAGGACCGAATTTTGATATGGATTTGGCATTTCTCGAATGCTGTGCAGTTTTTTGACCAGTTGCTCAACGCACAAATTTAAATTACACAAAAATAATGATATAGGACAGCAAGGATAAAGTCATATGGCCTGAGAATTTCTTTTGATTTAACCCTGATTATTACAAGAGCGCAAATTCGATATGTTTTATAACCCAATATAATATTATCAGGGCTTGTGTTATCAAGGTTAACATAATTTAACATGAAACTAGGATGTATTGACAAAGTATTAAGTTGAGATATTGAATTTCAATGCTCACAAGCAATATTAACAAAAGGGCCAAAGATTTTTTCCATGAATTTCTTCCATTGCTGACTAACTCACTGCAATATAACATTGAGCTATATCACTATTCGAAACGCATGGCGTTTACGAAAAGATTCGATGATTTCGCTTCTCGTCCGAACCACGCACACCTTATTGAGCGTACGTAACAGTAGGCCAGGAAATAAACTTCCTGTTTATCATGTGCAGTATACATGGAAGACAAGCAAGCATTGTAAGAATAGCGCGCAAACCAGTCATGAGATTGTGGTTTCCTCTCAGAGATAATATCTCAGTAACTTAATCACTGCGTGGCATAGGCAGAGTAAGAAGATGCAAGCTGTATAGTAATAATATAAATGTTACCTATTGTTGTCTATAAATTATAGAATTATACTACTTAGATAAAGCTGAGATAATGGACTACCGAGTGTACCGGTGTACATCTAGATATTTACAGTTGGGTATAATGGATCGGATATGAAAGATGATATTTTAGCTGATGGTTATGACATTATTATGACATATTAATGAGTATTTAGAAAAATAGAAATATTCGCTATTTCGTATCGCACTTACTTCAATAGAAATTGTTAAAAAATTTCTCAATTCTGATGACTTTCCGTTTCACAGAAAGGCCAAATTAGAGAGCAGTAACTATTACTAAGACTTAGAAAATGGATAAGCAGATTGAGAAACTTCGAGAGAACAGATGAAAGTCTCTATAGCAACGTGCTATATAGTCCATCTGGGATCTCCATCACGATTGAGCTGGTCAGAGGGGGTGTTGCAACCCATAGAAAAACACCAATGCGTTCCAAGAATCTTGTTCCCGTACAGGTGTGACTCTTAAGTTTTTTAGGATTACAACTATAAACTACTAACAGTATATAACTGTATGTAACTGTATATACAATCCTCAACATAGGGTGCTATAAAGTAGCATGATTTACTTTGGCAGTGATGAAATGCCTTATATGTTGTTCTTTTAATTATTCTAATCAGAATTAGAGTCGGAACGGTGATACCATAAATTGAGAAGTCGAATGTTATGTGTACCGCCTCTACAGTCTTGATTAAAATATAACACCCTGTGGTAGAAAATTGCTAAATATGATATTTCATCATTCAACAGGTTATAGTACCTCAAAACCCAATGGGCAGTAATCATTCTGTGCAAAAAGGTGCTTTCGAAGAAGCTCTGCAATCCACCATCGAGTCATCGCTTAGATCAAGAGGAACCGCACCGAGTCATGTTTTCTCAGCTCTCTATCATCGTACCCGACATTGGTCAAATGAAGGTGCTGGACCAAGGGTATCACCTCAAAATGCTCTTCTACCTCCCCTAGAAATCAATGACGAAACCTTAGGTAACTTGTAGTGTTGATAACACTTATTATGATTGTCACACTGTGTTATGCAGAGTTATTCTATTTAGATGTGAAACCAGATGTTTCTGGTTTAGGTCGAGATTTGATGTTGGTTACAAGTTCGGATGGACAAACCGGATCAAGCCCGACTACATCATCTGTGACGTCAATTCGAACATCTTCTGTACCAGTCGGTTCTAAAGAACCGTCAGGTAGGTTTGGGTATTTATGGTTCTTTCCCATGTCCCTTGAAATCTGTGATAGTTATATTGTGCTCAGTAGTTCGGGTCTTACACTTTACAAGCATGGCTTATTTATATATAAACTTATTCATCCTGGATGCTGACATCTAGACATTCCACTACACGTCATTTTGCATATGCACCATATTTATCATCACATATAGTTGCACATAGTTTGAGTTGTGCAAGGTTGCTGTGAGTATACTTATTTTTTCATGAAAATTCCCCATGATTCATTACAATTTCTCTCAATTCATCAATAATCTCTTTTCATATTTTTTCCTACCATTCCTTCAAGAAACCTTGAATTTTACTCACTCACTTGCCATGTTCTTTCTGCATATAACTGAGTAACCCTGTTTTTTGTTTTAAGGAGTGACCCCCTTTGTAATGCAATCACGGGGACCCCCACCCTTACTCCTGTCAATGCCGCAATCCAGGATGTCGACGCCAGTGACTAGCGACACGTCTACTCATGCAACTAACGGGAATCGTTTTATGAGGCCAAGACTTCCAACCATGATGCCGCAAGGATTACAGCTAGAAGTAAAAACTCTATTTTGCTGTTCTACTGTTCGATATCTTTGAATGAGCCTGAGTATTTAGATGCATATTTTTTGTTTTCTTATCCACACATAATTTTCTCCTTTTGATCTTTCATGGGAAAAACGTAAATGGCGAGGAATAGCTGTATAATTGAAAAGTTGATGAGCACATAAGCATACAAATTTTTTAATTTTCTAGCAATTTAAGCAAGCAAGAGCAGAACAGCTCAAACATCTTCAACAGTTCCAGAGATGGCAGTTGATGCATCATCAAAGACAAGGACAGGTTGAATAGTTATTTGTATATTATTAGTAATAATTGTGAAGTGTTCTAGGTTATGGTCAGTGACTATTGGATGTTCTAATCATATCTTCAATGTTGATAGCTTGCGCTTCCTCAAGTTCCATTGTTTAATCCACTGATGGCACAACCAGTAATAAACAGGTAAAAAAGCCTCTTCACTATGTTGAAACATATGTAGTGAATGAATCTTTGTTATTTATCCAATTCAATATTCAAGTAACTTATAGTTTATAAATTTTTTTTAGAAATATTAAATCAATTGCAAGTGGCTCAATTAATGGCAGTAATGCGGGGCACTCGTCAGACCCAGCTACGTACGACCCGCACTCACCCACTTCTCCGATGTTTCGGAAAGGTTGCAACTTGTTTAAAATCCGTCTTGTACTTTTCAATATAATATGTGCATGGTATGCTATAATACTGAGCATATTATAAATTGCTTGTTAAATTTTCAGGCTTCTGCAAAGGAGGAAAAGATATCAGGCTGTCAATGCTGCAGAGAGATGGTACTGCGATGACACCATACCCTGCCGATTATGCTCTCGTTGCTATGTCAGTATCACCCACCTGTCAACAAGTGCCAACGTCGCTAGGGACTTTCCAACCTCCTGATATCCCGAGTGAGGTCATGGTAGTCGTAGCGATAAACCTCAAATGTCTTCCACCTCAACAGCATGAAATGAGTAACCCATTGCTAGGTATTGTAATATTATTCCATTTGAAAAATGATTTTACTTAAGTACAGGTTATACTAGTGATCCTTGCAAAAACCGACAATTAGATTTTCACCTTGCATAGATAAACTTTATAAACTCGCTGAATGTTTTTCAGCAATGTGCATCGGGTGTGGTGATGGAACCCTTCACTCATTCTCATTGTTGGCATCTCACATCAATCTGAGGACGACTTTGCCCTCCCAGCCTGCCAGCAATCTCTTAGGGTTGAATCCTTTGCAAAGGCATGCTCGAAACTTTGTATTGAGGGATGTTAAACTTCCTCATGTTTGCATCCGTGGAGCAATAATACCCTGGAAAACTGATGGTAATGGTATGTAATTTATTACAGTTGCTTGTTACACACTAACCTTAACTTTTTTCCCAATGTGTCTGATTCATGACATCAGTTGTTATAATTTTCACAGGAAATTTTGAAATAGGCCCCAGAGTACCCTCCTCCCTTACATCATCTCAGGCCACGCCATTCCCGTCCATGTACGCTTCGAATCAGGCTTCTCAGGCCCGAGGAAATTTACCTACGATGGTCCAATACCCTTCTCGGGCCAACATTCCTTTGAACTTGCAAAAGCAAGTGAACTACAAACTCGGTGCAAGAAATAGCTTGCGACCCAACCAAACGTCATTTCATCCGCGACATCCACTGAACACAATCGGGACAGCTTCTGGTACCCATGACTTACAAAACAAGGCACAACCTACTACCTCAGGTCAATCATCAATCGTTATAGGGAGTCCGATTTCCAGTGAGTATCTAGTGATTTTATTGCCAATTCTCTTACTCTTCATAAGCTGCGATAATATTGATAATAACTACTTATCTGGCAAAAACCTAAAATACTCCTAAGAAATTTAGGGGTCGGCTGATATGCCAGCATATACTCCGTATATAATGAGATGATTAATAATGGAAATTTTATAATTTTATCATTACAACTTTTAAATTACATTTCAGGCCCCAACAGTTCACCGAACTCGGTACGTGCTCCTTGCGATTCCTCAGTCCAGTTACCAAGCTCGCTCGTGCAACAGATAGGCATTCCCGTACTCGTCGTGTGTTGGGAATGGCAGAGGGGACAGAATGATAACAAAAACGTTCACATTTCTCACAGCTATAAAAAGTGCTTCGAAGATTGCCTGATGATGATTGTAAGTAATATCACTCCAACAATATGGAAAGAATAAATCTTAAATTCACTATCTAAAATAAGTTTTATATGAGTAACACCTGTACAATTAACCTGCATATGGATAAAGGGTAAAATGTTTTACTAATTGGAGTATGGAATAATCTTATTATACAGCCTGAACAAACCATTACACCAGCACTGAGTAAAGAAATGTGCTATATTGCGACCGTGCACTATCTCTCTTCACTTGGTAAGTTACATTCTTTCAGATCCAACATTACCAGCATTAGGGGCTGATAATATTTTCATCATCTTATTGCTATCATTAATCTTCATATATATCATATATCTCTATTCAATATATATTTATCGACACCACATGCAGAAAGCTTCGAGTTCCCAACTGTTTCCTCGCTGTCATCATTCTTTGGAAGAACGCGTCTCGCCCTGGCTACGACAGAACATGGGCAACTTCCCATCATACAAGCTCTTGCTCTTGCCAGAATGGCAGCTATTAATCATCCAGAAAAACTCGGTCTTGTCATATCCCAGGTATTATTTTTGGCATTGCTTGCTAGATGCATGAGACTGATGCATAATATTCTTGTTTGAAGGTATCGAAAGCGCATGCAATAAACAAATGCGTATCGAAATTGACTGTCAACTGTCCCAGCTATCACTTAATTGCTCACATAAGTGGTGAAGAAATAGTTGATTTCTGCATTCTTGTTACAGGTAACATAACCTCCTATTGTTGCTTGTGTGCTTGCTTTTTCGACTGACAATAACAAGTCCGTTTTTTTTAAAGGGCCTGCTTCTCGTATGACACTGGAACACTTGCTCAGTAAGGAGGAATATGACAACAGTATTTCTCGTCAATTAAAAAATCCTGAGTGCATCCTGAGAAAATTGAAAAACACATTATCAAGTACAATGTTTTGACTTTATTCACATTTAAATACATTCCTAAATTCCTAGGAGTTTGTTGATTAAAACTCCCTTACGCCCTCATTAATAACATAACAATGATAATTAATTATCATCTTTAAAATTGGGCAATAAAATAGTATATTATGTCACTTCGATTATATATTAATATTGTGCCATGATATTTTAATATAACGTTGGCCATTTTTTCTTCCAGGCAAAACATTAGACGAATGCATAACAAAGTTATCCTCTACCCGATGTCATCCTCTGACTGTTTTCCGGACCTCTTTTACACCTCCAGAATTCTTACCCAAACCGTCCTCGCCGTCTACCTCAATAACCAGTACAAACGTACTAAATCGCATTTCGGATACTCACAACAACAAGACTATATCCACATCTACCTCCCCTGGTTTTGATGTTTTAAGTTTTCCGTCATCAAGGAAACATAACCTCACTGATAATACCTTACATAGATTTCATGTACAGAATTATAAATCCAACAGGCTCTTATCGCCTCGCCTCAAATCTGCAAACCACATTGCTGACAAACTACTGAGCCATGTATGTTCTAGTAATTTTCTTCTTTTAATTGTAGTCTCGATTAATACCGTTTAAAATGATTACTTGTTCATGTTTAGGTTTCAACCTTGTCTGGTGATCACAACAAACTCGATCTTTTACGATTTACGAATGTTCGATGCAGTTTCTTTGTTCCTCCTTCACCAGTTTGTAGAAGCGAAGTTATCAGCGACCTCAAAAATTCAGGTATTTAGAACCTTCCTTCGAATTCCGTTATAATCTGTGAAGTTGTTGCAATAATTCCCATTAATATGTAACACTATACGAAACGGGGAAAGGGTAATATATTATGCAGTACAATATTATAGACTAGATTGCATAGATTGTTTCATATAGATGACTTGTGAATAGGTCCAATTTTTTGATTGGTATTAAACTGACGCAGGCAATTCAAGTCAACCCACATTGCGACACAATACAACAGGCTAAATCAGTGGTTCTGAACGTTTGTTCCTTATTCCCCCCTACCAACCCCAGACGCTCGATCATTACAAAAAACAAAAAATAAACCACATATTTACAAATTTTTATACAACTTATATTATACAATAGAGTATTATAGATGATAGTGAATATGTGCATCGACTTATATAAGTGAATTGTGAACAGATACAATTTTTTTGATTCTTAGTGTATATGCGCATTGATTGACAATACAACATCGGGCTCAATAGTGTTATATTATACAATAGAGTATTATAGATGATATAGTGAATAGGCTGAACCGCATTGTTTCCCCTGAATCTGGAACAATAACATTAACTGGATTTGAATGATATATAGCAATAGGAATTTCAACCTGCATTTTGAACAATATGCATGATCTTCACTAATATATCTTCTTAATTTTAGGTATGCTGCAGGAACTAGGTATCTGCAGCAATAGTACAAACCCTTCACCAAGAGAATTCTTTGGACTGTTGTTCACGACTGAATCAAAAACAAAGTATAGGTAAGTGATTTTCTATCACACAGGCTCACCAATACAGACAGATTTTTGACTTAAATTTATGACACAGGTTCAATGCTTTACGAGAACACATCAACCTCAACTCTGCAACGCTGTTTGTACTTTTTCATCTCGATTCTCATTTGCACTGTGATTCAAGCAGGTACGTTATAACACGATCCTTGATTGAAAAGGGACAATTGAATAACTTTATCTGTTTTGTTAAAACGTAGCGTTCCATTTGACTTCTAAATGATACTTATCGGCATTGCATCAGAGTTCGTGAGGCTGAATCATATAGATATATAATTCTCGTACCTGGCTTTGTGCTGTTTTGCTATTCATCTGAAAGTGTTATTGACTCATCTGTTCAGTTAGTCATCCTAGGTAATTTAATGTTGAGTGTATGTGCTCGCTCTCTTCAAACATTTTTCTGTTTACTATTTCATCATGTTCGGAAGAAAGCATCCGCTTATATCATCAAGAAACTTAGGCTTGCAAAACTTATCTTATATGACCAGATATAAAAATATGATCCCGTATAGAGCTGATACGGTTAGCGCTCTGCTTCTAGAAACGCATCAAGCATGTGAAAGCAGGATATGAATGTATTCATTTCCTTCCCAAAATTCAGCTCTTCGAATGCCAAAGCCAGCCTTGCTACATCCTTGCTAGTTGAATATATTGGATGAGATTTTCATTGCTATACGTGCCTATGTTTTGCAGGTCCTCTGATTGGATAACAAGCCTTTATGGAGAACTTGTGTTAAACTGCTGTAACGTTCTTCTTGTTTCTTGTTCTCACATTCCACAAGCCTTACTAAACCAAAATACCTCCATAGCCTCAGAAAATTTCTTACTATGCCCTCGACTGGAACACAAGGTAATTCATGCCACTATCCTTTGATTATAACTTCATTACTTGGTGCTAGTTATTTGATTACTCAATAACACCAATTTTTTCTTCAAAATGAATGTATTATATGGAGAATTAGTTAGTCGTGTCTTCCTATACCTATCATTTTCTTGGATCCACTGTCATTTTCTTGTGAAGTATCTGCCAGTGGAAACTGATGAACCTAAAAAGTGACCCTAATCCTTCAAAAATTGAAAGTTCAAGCATCAAAAATCTATCATAGCAATTGTAATTAATTACTTTTGCAATTTCCCACATGAAAAGCAAACATCTCACAGCCTTTCTCATTTCTAAATCTCAATTTGTTGCTTTCACAGAGTGCCAACTCGTATTCGCTTGCCGATCACTGTCTTCTATTGCCTCAGGACATGCAAGATACCATGACCTTCGACCCAATTCACGAAAGGGAATCTGCTGCCTTGCTCAAAAAGTAATTCTTGGAGCAAGCTTTTCTAAACAATCCTGTTAAGCAATTCTCACATTCTAAATAACATTCATTGCCTGTCATATTCAGTTTGCCCGACGTTCACTCATCTGTAGTTAATGCAAGACTCCTGCTGCGGCAGTACGTCGCTGCCCTCGCTTCGATTATCGCTTCCCACGAAATATTTTCATCTGGTCAGAGCAGAATAGCTAACAACGATGGTTTGCGACGCTTGACAACACCGACAATCAATTCTATAGTGAAGGTCTACTTTTCCACTGCTTTTCTTTTATAATCATTAATTCTAGTTAATCTATTAGTCCGCCCCAGTTCATTTTTTCATTATTAATTCCAAATTTTTTCGAAGCCTTTTAACTTCAATTTAAATGAACCCCGCTTTCCCTCACAGGATCTTATGTCTTCTGCCGATGGCATCACCATACTTTTGAGGGTGCCGTCTGAATCCATTGCCGCATCTTTCTATTCTGATTTGACCGAAGCAAGGAATAAACTAGAGCTACAAGAAGCTTTTGAGGTAAAAGTTTCGACCAAACATTGAAAAAACTTTTGTGCTTAGTTGTACTTCAAAGAACTGAATTTTTTTTTTTTTATAGATTATGTTGTACAGCAGCCATACGATTCCAAAATTGTCTGAATATTTTCTCGAAACAATTCGGGTAAGTTCTTCTCTGTTTTGTTTCACTGCATTTGGTGTATTGTATTCTCCATATATTATCATTCCATATATCAGGGTAGTCTAACTTCACCAGCAGCATATATATTACAAGCCACTACACCCAAAGCTGAATTGAATAATTGAAATTTCACATAAAAAAAAAGGTTTATAACTGCCTTGAGAATGTACATGTTATTATTATATAAATCATATTCCAATTTTGTGTTCAGAATTTTAAGAAAAAACCTGACGACTGGATACCTGAGACTTTGTCTGAAATTGACTGCATTCCACTCTTGATAATTTACACCGGACAAGATTTGACAACTCACCAGATGCCAAGGTATCGATATTGCTAGTTCGCGAGTTGGGGCTTGTTGCAGTTGAACAACTCTGAGTTTAGATATTATTTTAATTGTTCAATATTCAAATTGTGACTATTTTCTCACCGCAACAGCACTCTGAAGTACATTGATCTGCGTCTAGTAACGAACAATTCTGATTCGTACAACCAGTCGTTTATGCTGTCTGAATTGTCTCTGGGCCACATAGAGAGTCGTGTATCCTCATATCGAAAGATTTTGGAACCAGTTTCTAACGTGAATGATAATGAGATTTCAGAGGAACCACAACAGAAAAAAATGAAAAGAGATGAGCAAGGTAGGTTTCCGTGGTGCAATTTTTTCAAATATAGGTCTTCATCGCGGTCCCAGAGCAGTATTTTGATTAATTTTTGGTCAAACTTGGTAAAAATAAGCAAAATATTGTTATCAATTATTCTTGTGAGTTAATATAGCGATATAATATAGTGTCTTTGTTGCCATAGATTCCAGTCCGATTGACGCCATGTCGACTGATGGTGAACAGAGGAGTAGTAATGGTGAAATCACAAATGATGTGGACAGTCAAAGCAGGTAAGTTTGAATTCACATATTAGAGTTAGTTAATGCTCATTCAGACCACATGGTTGTTTTAAAACCATAAATATACTATACGGCACCCTACTTGGAAGGCTTACCTATTCTCTCTTTCGCAAACTGTTAGTATTTAAACAAATATAAGATTTGTTATGATATTCTTCCTCTTCTAATTGGCATATGCAGTATTCACCACTTACTGCTAGTAGGGACTATTATACCAATTACTTTCATATTTCTATATCTCCCTCACTGTTTTTTAGCTCCTCTCAAGGCGATGAGTCCCCCACATATGCAGAGAATGACAAAGAAGAAACTGAAGAATATCAAAGTCAGTGTAATAATAAAAATATATGTATTAAATATATATGAAGGATTTTTTGTAACATTGCTAATGCTGTTTTACTAAGCTAATCAGTTCCCTTTTTTTAAAAGCAATTTCAGATGAGCTTAAAAGACCACAAGTCATATTACCAAAATGGATGCTCTCTTATGCAGAAGGTTGTTTGGATGTAAGTCTCAAAAAATGTTTTGAAAATATTTCTCGACACTGCATGATTTTTTTATTCAGTATATTGTTATACCACCTTGCAGAAAACAAATAAATTCTTTGATCTTCCCACGCATTCCAATTGTGATTGGATATCGCAAGCAAGACCGATACTCAGCGATTCCATTACGACAGATCAGATGCTGGAACACATCAGGTTCGCAAAAAAAAAACTAATTTTTATTTGCTAATTTGCTAGTCTTTTTACTTTTCACAGTATTTACTTCTGTATAATTCACACTCATATTTTGAAATATTCTTTCCTATCGAATATAAATACGAAAAAGGAATATGGTATCTTTGTTTTAAAAAGTTATCTTTTCATCACACAGCAAATGGACGTATCCTACCTCGAAACATCCTCACTACAACTCTTCCGCTGACGCAGGGACACAATGGATCAAGCCCACCGTGTCACCTCGCCATATTCTACTCGTCTCCCCACCACAAGCACCGGTGTCTTTGGCATGTTGTCTCTTCATGAAGGAAATGCATAGGTAGAAATATATTTTTGTTGAAAAAGAAAATTCTGGAATAAAATAATACTCAAATACCTGCTTTTAGGAAACTGAGAAAATTGTTACAAGTTGAGGTATACAACTATAAGTCTTCCAAAAAGATTCAGGTAAGGAATACTTTGTATTCATTTTCATCGTTTCACCTCAACTATGATGTCAATACAGTTGAAAATCTCTATGCCTATGTATAATACGCACCCCGACTTTGAGTCGCAACTCAAGTCCGTGTGATCAGAGGCACTGTTGAAATCGCAGTCTCCCTCACACCTACTAGCCATTAAACACAAGCCTGTAGACATGTGTAATACGCAACATTACTCTTGCATAATTTTCAAGGTAAAAAACATGTATTATACAATTTTTTTTCAATATTCCAGCCTTGCTATCCCTTGCCAAATTCTGAGCAATTTCCAGAATGGCCTAATCTAACAGCAGTCTACAAAATGAATTTCGTCTCTATGATTGACGATCCCTCGGTCAACCTCGCCAAAAGCCAAATCACAAATGGGATCAAAAGCCCGAAGTCAATGAATGATGGTAATATTTTAGACAATAGTATTCAGACATTCAGAGTTTGGTTCGGGTAATGCTGATCTCAATGCACTGTTACTTTTCAGATAATGTGCCTTCAACTGCTACCTGTACTACTGGAAAACTGTGCTCGTTTGATCTCACTCATAGGTCTTGCAGCAGCTGCCGAATGTTTGAACGGTTGCAAAAGGTAAGTGAAATTTTCCTTCTCTATATGGGGTGGTTCATGTGTCTGTATCACCATACAGACTAGAAGTTCCCATTCCACCAACTCC
Organism: Halocynthia roretzi; assembly: GCA_013436055.1. Taxonomy (NCBI): domain Eukaryota; kingdom Metazoa; phylum Chordata; class Ascidiacea; order Stolidobranchia; family Pyuridae; genus Halocynthia; species Halocynthia roretzi. The sequence goes on along the minus strand of QRAM01000086.1, from coordinate 146,343 downwards.
TGTGGTTCGCTAATAGTTTGTAGACCTTCCACTCTTAACATCGTCAAGTCAAAGTCGTATGAAACCAAGAAATGAAAAAAATGATAGACCTGTATAGATGTTCCAATATCATGGCACATTTAAACTGCACAATAGGAAAATTGTGGAATAAAATCCCTTAAAAATCTAAACAAATTAATGTAGTGTTAACCGGCAGTTGTTTGGGATTGTGATATATCTTTGCTGTTTAAAGCATTATTTGCATTTGTATGTCTTCTTACAGTATAAAATTTCACATTTTAGCCGGTGGCATATGAACTGTCTGTCCAGAACTGTGGGATAAACTTGAACACAAGCAGTGACAATGAGATGCCTCTTGTAGTCAAGTTTGTCATCCCAGAATCAGAGCTTGATCATTTCATCTTTGAAAACTTGGAAAATAACAACCATGCTCTGGAATGTATTTCATTATCGCAACTGGTAATTATTTAGATATTATTTATCTACATATATTTTAAACGTGTTGCTTTGTTTTGTAATATTCCTAATTATATTACGTTTGGTTACGATTATCACACTAAAGATATGCATTAGGATAGTAATAACGCACTTTGTTTCAGAACGAATGCGGTCCAAAAACTCCAGTTTTTAGTCTGGGTTTGAGCGGTTCGAAGCATGGTCTGTACAACCTCGACCACACACTCTTCCAGAACATCAAGGTGGAGCCAGATTCAGACGCTCTGGAGATAGACGAAGGAACGAATAAAGAACCTCAGCCGTTACACATCATTGTCATACGAAGCAAGGACGAATACGAATACAAAATAGATTGGCCGAATCATATATTCATGGTTTTACCAGAAAGTTTTGATGATCTTAGCATGGGTGAGATGAGAACTTCCTCAGTAATAAATATAGTGAATCAGTTTTACTTTCATTTTTTATTTTCTATGTTTTGAACAAAGCACTGTTGTATATAAACTTTACATATTTTAATGTCCATTTGCTCAGGTTCTATGAAATATGCTGTCCAGTGTGTAATGCAGCATTGTGTTGAAGTTATGCAAAACAGGATGAACGTTTATGATGAAGAAGGCAATATGGAACAGGTCTGGCCCTTCGCTTTGCTCCTGGATGATTCAGCTGTCGTATGGACGTCCTGTAGTTCCGAGAATGTCGAACGAATGTCTCCTAGGTAAAAATATCGACAAGTAAACTCCGACAATAAAACCATAACACAATTGTTAATTTATATACAGGGTTTCTCAAAGTTAACTCGACACATTGATGCCTATATTTCTTTTCCAATTTTCAACCAATCTCAGCAAACTTTATTTTCAATCAGGAGCACTTTTTGAGAATTTTTTCGGTATTTATGCTTTAAATGGATCTCCATTATAAAGGCGATGATACCAGAGATAGAACAGTTTGCTGAAATTGAACAAAATCTGAAAAGAAAAGTAGGCATCCATGAGTCGGAACGTGTTTAGACACGAATTTATTCTATTTAGTTCCGACATCGATCCGGTTGAAAAACGTTACTCTACCGAATGGAAAAATATCTCGCTGTTGGACGTGCTCAAGAGAATTGAGTCTATTCCGATAGCCGATCAGTATGCGGCCATAGGCATCAGACCGTGGGCGTCCGAGATGGATATTCCAATATGCGAGGAAGACATGAACTATCAAGTTTACAGCTCTGCGTTTTCAAAATGCACTCTCAACACATGCATTGCGATTAATGCCACATTGACGAAGGATGTAAAATATGATTTTGCAAAGTATGTTAGCTTTATGAATATTTATATATGATGAAACTCTACTTTTGTGAATTTTTCTAAATGATTTAAAAAGTTGTCCTTCCATCACCTTGATTACATCTATTCTGTTTCGCTCATGTACATTTTCCTCCTTTTTTCAAATCATCATCAATCTTAAGATTTATGAATGAAGACATTGACTGGATTGCTAGACTAGTGTCAGCTGACCTGCCCTTGTTTCGTTTCAACGACATGGCTGTGGCGAAAAAGGTCATTCAATCAGAAAGTAACAGAGAGACCGTGCTGTGTGTTGATGACAAGTATGTATCACTAGTATTATGTATGTCTGCTGTAAATACATGTAACCAATAACCATTACATTATATTATTCAGCCTTGCCTTGGTCAGCCTTGCTGATTCTGAGTTTCAGCCAATACCCAGACATCCACGTCTCCTTTTGGAACTTTTCTTTGCCAAATCAGGTGACATAGTATTTCCCAAATCCAAATGTAACCCTAACCATCCTGTTCTTGTGATTGACCACTACATGTCCCTGGGTTCAGAGGTAAGATTTATTTTCTAATTTAATACCATTTAAAATAAGGTGTTCAAACTAATTGTGGGTTTTATTTTGAACCAGGTCTATGTTGAATTTGCAAGCAGTAAACTTGCAGCAGCATCTTGGGCATTGAACTGTGAAAAGAGTTACAGTGGTCTCTTATTGTACTGTCCCTCGGTTGCCTTGACGCAAAATTTCCTGCAACAATTCAGATTTACACCCGGTATGTATTGATTGATATGGTAGTATAGGTATGATATGGTGCTTCAAAGCCACTGAAATGTAAAAGAGATGTAAAACTAGTAAATTATAGTTAGATTATTACGGATCATATACATGAAAGGCTATAGCATGGAGGCAGCTGGAAAATGAATAGTGTGTACCTGTATATAGCTGACTGATTTGTAGTATAGTTTTCGGATTTTCTAGCCATCATGGCCGTTTGGACCACATTCTTCATGCTTTCCTTGACTTCCAACATTCCTTTCCTAGATTCGACGGTTTGCATCGTCGAACGCGATCGCAGTTCTCTACGCCAGATCGTTGTGAAACTTCATCTTGAAAACGATTGGCATTTCAGGCTTACTGACGAGTTCCAAACAACAAATGAGGTCGGCACCCAGAAACCACTCTATTACTTGACTGGTGTTCTGAAGTTGTCTTCAAAATAGGCATATAGGGAATTGTAAAGATTTGTTTCTCAGGGACTTTAATTTTTTTTTTCGTATGCCTTAATTTTAACTGTTCATCATCCCATAAGTACTATTCTTTCATGACTAACCTATGTATCACAGAAAGAGTTTTATATAAATAGATACATAATCACATACTCCGTGAAAATCAGAATTCATTTATCATTCAGCAAGAACAAGACTATAACAAGCAGAAATACAGCTACACCTCATTTAAACTACTAAATACTTAAGTCATATAAATATGCATTGTACAGAGGTAAAGTCTCACCTGAAAGCCGAGGCTTAACAAGCATCAGCTTGTTTTAATATCCCTGTATGGTGTGTATAGTGTAAATATATGAAATGTGAACGATAGGTAATGTGATTAGTTATTCTCAAGTGACCTCCAAATTACACGATTACCATATTACCTCTTCAATTCAATGCATTAATTAAAATTGAATTGATCGAATAGAGATCTTACCAATCTCTAAAGACACCTCATTCTAACTCGTATCTAATGCAAGCATATCCACCTCCATTAAACCAAGTGATGCTGAATTATCAGTATTGCAGCACATTCAATTTTTTCCACTGTATATCATTATCCAACCACGACATCTTCAGCACTCCAACTACTAACAGCAGATACTTCACTTCACAGTTTATTATTATTATTTGTCGTGAGATCACGACCTCTTTATTATTTGGAATTTTATGTTATCTCAGGAAATTTAACTCTATACTGACCAAAACTATAATATGCTAACCCCGTGACATACATTGTGAACAGTGCTTACGAGATAGGAGCTCGGCAGTCAAGTTATGTGCGACAATGCTGTTTAACGTACTCTATAATTACTGTGTGTGGGACGAAGGCATTGTGTGCGTGTGATATCTATACCTCAAGTTTTTCTTCATCTTTTATTTTTCTCGTTCTTTCTCCGGAAGTTTTGTAATGTCAACCAGCCCTGTAACGTGTCAGGAAATGTTCCTTGGTCAGTCAGTAGCTTTGTTGCTTAATTCCTTACCTACTAATCGTTAGTAGCCTTTAACTCTTCATTAATATTCAGTTGCGGTTGAGAAGCGTCAGAATAATTTTATGTTTTATTTCTATTTTGTGCATTTTGCTGGTTAAGGTATTTGGTTATCTGTGTTTCTATGTTTTGATTACTGATTATGATACTTGGTATCTTGCACCTTCGATCAGAATGTTCCAAAATGAGTATGCTGTGGCAGAACGTATATACTATGCACAGATGATAGTTGGTGTTTGTGTTATTTCAAGTAATAAGAATTTGTTCTACTAAGTAATCAGAATCAAAGGAGTTTATCGAGGGATATCTCCTGGGTTAATAACAAAATTTTACTCTTTATCAAAGAGATACATTAACTACAACAATTGAGGGGATTCAGCAAGCAACTACAATACAACCTTGATTTTTGAAACTGGAGTTGGAAGTGATTTGCTATATTCATTTTGGAACTTCTGTATCACATTTAGTCTGTGTTGTTGGTCCTTTTTGTTTATGTGGTATTGTAATGAAATCCATGAAATGTTTATTATATCTCTTATGTGTATAATTAATTCCTCAGACACCATCTCTAATATAACTTTTTTTTTATTTCAATTATGAAACCGTACTCAAAGCATCTACCTCAAAGGCAGTCGTATCCAGAATAATAAAGTGGACTGAAACACCCAACAATTTATCTCTTTGGTTTCCATTTCAGTTATGTTGTGATGGTGCTAGAGCTTACGTGTGTGTGTGTGTGTTAGTGTAGTTTCACTTTTACCAACCCTTGACAGTTTGCCCAATTAGTATTTTGCAATGTTATTCTCTGACCCGTCTACCTTTGTTTGCTTCATGTCACCTACATACTTTATGTATTTTCCCTCCATGACAAGCAAGCCTCAACACGACGATACCTATCAAAGCCATTTCTATTTTTTTTATGCCTACATCTTCGCTAACAAGGAAATTATTGTTTGGTTGACATCATTGCTCATTATCACCATTTTGGATACCTATTTGTTTTCTAATCATAATTTGAAAACGAATTTGATTTTTTACCAATAGACGTAGTACCATGCATTGATAAGATTGTGTAAATTTTTCCTTTTTTACTGTTTTGGTGGAACAAGACCGAATAAACAAAACAAGAAGACTACCTATGCATTATGTAAGTTGGATTAATTTTAATTGAGAAAGAACTGCCGTGTATTGTGTACTTAATAACAATGTTGTCTTTATTGAGCTATTTCACTTTGCAGATCTTGATACTTGCTGGTACGTTAAACCATTATTATTCTCACGAGGGGTATAAAAAAGTAGGTGCATGCATAGCATGAGAAATAGTAGAGCCAAAGAGCGTGTAAGAAAAATTTTAGGGTGGTTTCATACTTATGTACCAGTACGCCAGGAAAGTGAGACAGAGGTAATATATATTAACAATTATGTATATGTTTCAGGTTGAACTCCCACAAATTTCCAAAGCATTAGGATTTCCACATCGCTTATGACTGCTACAGATAGTGAAATTACATAACTTTTTAGCAGTTACTAACGACCGCTAAAACGACCCACTTCAACGTTCCCGTACCCAAGGGTCTTTTCATACGTGTGCATTGTAACATAATGTTTATATTGGGCGAATTTGCGAACATTTTCCGTGAATTTTTACGTTATACTGTAGCACTAGAACGGGAAGTTGCGGTCAACGTAGACATATTGAACATATCTAGCTACACCCGCCAAATCCAAATGTATTGTCGTGTCAACTTTCTTTTTATTTTGCCCCTACTACCGCTTTTGCAATACTTGTGTTTTTTTAATTATTTATTAATAATTAAAATATATTCTTGCATTATGCATATAAATTAGTACAGCACGCCAATATCTAACTAGACAATGCCTGCTAACGAAGGATGTTATATTTCCAGTACCACAATGGCGGCTGTCATTGTGCTATTTATTATATACAGTAATGTCATAGGCGAGCCTGAACTGAAGATGTTTAGTGTAGTGAGCAAAACTTAGCTAAATTTGACAATAAAAATATAGTATACAATACAACTTTGTAACCACCGATTTGATCTTGTAAAAGAAATATAAGGCTTGGTTGATACCAACATGTTTATTCACTGTTACCGCGTTTTTCCGTCCTCGATAGCGCGTTCTCAACTACAGCTGATAGAGTTCACCCGTGCACGCAGCATGTTCACTTTTCTCTCATAGACATTTTTTCTTCAATTACCAGTGTCCAATCAGCAGAAAGAAAAAGAAAAACAATATACCAAATATGGGATAAGAGATAGAAATCAAGCGTAACGCTCCGCCTCCTTGTAAATGTATAAATACAACGTTCACTGACTGGCAGCTTCAGATGCCTTTTTGGCTTTTCGTCGGCGACGTCTCTCGAAGAAGCAGGATAGCGCTAGACTTGATCAGAATTATTACTAGATTTGGCAGGATTTCGTGTCAATATTGAAGCTAAACGAATTTTTTTGGAATTAGATTGCATTTGTTTACATCGTGCTATATGAATTAACGATAAACAAGTAAAAAAATCGACATCCGAGAACTTAACGAAGTACCTTGCCGCAGTTGAGCGATTGAGTGGTTGTCGTGGTCTGGCGGCCAGATTGATTTTGAACTGAGAGAATCAACTCGGAACCGATCATGGGAACGTTAACCGAATCTACAATTCCTCTTAAAAATGTCAAAAGAGTCCAGTTTGGCATTCTCAGTCCAGATGAAATTGTACGTTACTGTGCAGTTGCTTTTTTATTATGTTAAATTAATTGTATACTTATAAAATTTGAATAGATTCACTGTATTAGGAATTTTGTAGTTGTTTCTTTAGTCATTCTAACAAAAATAAAATATTGAACTCGCACACTATAGTTAGTTTGTATCATGTAAGTAGTATTCGTGAGCACCTTGTATACCTTGGTCAAATTATATAGAATGACTTGGTGAACTTTCCCTAATTTTTATCTCTCCTGATAGGCATCTCTAAAATATGGATAATTCCTGAAACAGACTGCCATAGAATAGAATACATAATATATCTTCTGCCTTGTATCTCATCGAGTTTCCTGCATTTTAGTGTAGCATACCCGACAGACCTAATTACTAAATTACCCTCCAAATTCGTTTAATACAGTAGAAGCTGCTTATTGTGATTGCTCACTGACAATCTGTTTTTTGATGCCGGATAACATTTGTACTCAATTTCAAATAGTGTTTTGATATATATGGATTCTGATAGCAGTACCCAATTGATATCAATCGATTTTAATGAGCGACTTCCACTGTATTTGCTTCTTGAAAATATCCGTAAACTTCCGTTTCTATCTATGTGTCCACTTCATTGAGTTTGTCTTTATAGAAACGAATGTCAGTCACTGAGGGGGGCGTCCAGTACCCTGAAGCGACAGAGAGCGGTAAACCTAAATTACTTGGCCTGATGGATCCACGACAAGGAGTAATTGATCGTATGTCAAGGTAGTTTGATTACATTAATTAGTGTAAATGTTTTGGGAAATCTGAAATTCATATTGAAAAAATTAATTTTTTCAGATGCCAAACGTGTGCTGGGAATATGACTGATTGTCCCGGTCATTTCGGACACATTGATCTCGCCAAGCCAGTTTTTCATGTTGGTTTTTTAACCAAAACAATTAAAATACTTCGATGTGTCTGTTTTTACTGCTCCAAGATGCTGGTAGACAAGGTTAGCCTTCTAGAGTAAAAAAATAAAAACGAGAATGTCACTACAGTTGAAGGCCGTAATTATGTGGTTCTTAACACTATTGCTATGCTTTTAGACAAACCCGAAAATTAAGACCATACTAACCAAGTCTAAGGGACAACCTCGTAAACGTTTGCTTCATGTTTATGAGCTGTGTAAGGGAAAGAATATATGCGAAGGAGGTGAAGAAATGGATGAAAATTTCGATATGCAAAAACGCGCAGAAGAAGAGCCAAAAAAGTATTAAGGATAATAATATATTGTTTAATATTTCAGACGTGGATTTGTGTGTAGGCGGCCTATAGAACTTAAAACTTCATTTGAAAAATATAAGATCTATGATATTTTATTACTAGTCCTACTAGTTTTTAGAAACATGTTTATTACGGATTAAGCTGTTTAATATGACTTGGTTATCTCAGGATGGGACACGGAGGATGTGGGCGATATCAACCAAAAATCAAACGAACCGGCCTGGAGCTGCTTGCAGAATGGAAGCATGTAAACGAAGATTCGCAGGAGAAAAAAATTCCACTTACCGCGGAGAGAGTATATGAGATATTCAAGGTATGCTGAGTTAGTTAATTGTGTAATTGTATGTAGACAATCAGCATTTCTGTGATAATACAGAGAATATCGGACGAGGAATCTGAGATTCTTGGCATGGATCCTCGCTTTGCTCGTCCGGACTGGATGATTATTACGGTGCTACCCGTTCCACCTCTGAGTGTACGTCCGTCTGTCGTAGTTGGAGGCGGAAGTGCAAGAAGTCAAGTATGCATCTTAGAATGACTTGTGGTTATTCGCAACCTAAATTCATACTGTTTAGACGATTTCAGGATAAATCTCTGACCTTCTGACGTTAATTTCAATTTCTTTAAATCATTTGGGAATAAAAAAACTGGTGGAGAATAATAATTTTTGTTGCACTATGAAACATAGTAAATTTTATATTTTAAATTCATCATATGATTGTCATTTTCTCTCAGGACGATTTGACTCACAAACTTGCAGATATTATCAAATCAAACCAGCAGCTAAAAAGGAATGAACAGAATGGCACTGCTGCTCATATTATTGCAGAGGACATAAAACTGTTACAATTCCATGTTGCCACTCTATTCGATAACGAATTGCCTGGAGTTCCAAGGGTAAGATAAACCTCCATAATTTTGAGTACTTTAATGTTCGTAATGTTATATAGTCTTTCGTTGGTCACCTTAACCTACTCAAACTTTACATACATACTCCCGAATACAAGGGAAGATGCTCCGTATCTGAAATTCTATTAGGTAGGTTGCAGAGACTGAAATATTGATAGAAGTTGCTGCCTGTTGTCAACTGGGTTTACCACTGAGGCG
>QRAM01000086.1:3797-135807 GCA_013436055.1 Halocynthia roretzi | reverse complement strand
TTGTAGTGCTTATAATCTCCATTGAATGATAAGTAAATATTATTCCTTGCCTCTCATGCGCCTGTTAAACTGATTCGAGATCCATCTTTAATTTAGTAGTTTATTATGGTAAGCTAATTCATTGCCAGTTAAAATATTTCTGCCACTAAAATAACCGGTGCGTATTGCTCCGTAAGTCAGTGTGAGAACGGGTCTAAACGACACTATGCAACACTATCTAAAATTGAATGCTAGAACTTATTCCGTTTTTGTTGGTTTAAAATTCATGGAGATTGCTTGAATTTCTCTGAATCAGGCACTACAAAAATCAGGCCGACCACTGAAATCTATCAAGCAACGTTTGAAAGCAAAGGAGGGCAGAATACGTGGAAACCTTATGGGAAAGCGTGTCGACTTCTCTGCAAGAACTGTTATCACTCCAGATCCCAATCTTAAAATTGATACGGTACCATTGCAAATAAAGCTGTTTACTTTTTCTTCAACTACACATGTATGTGATGATTAGTAATGCTCGTTTACTCGTTCTGACTAGATTGGTGTGCCACGCTCTATTGCTGCTAATCTGACCTATCCAGAAATAGTGACACCATTCAACATAGACAGGATGCAAGAACTCGTAAGACGTGGCAATAACCAGTACCCCGGGGCCAAATACATCATCAGAGATTCAGGCGACAGGATCGATTTGCGCTATCACCCAAAACCCTCAGATTTGCATTTGCAAGTCGGTTATAAGGTACGACCCCTATAGGTTACATGGTATATAAGCATCATATTATTACTCTCCTATCTAAAAACATCTCTCATAATGACATACATATTTGATATATACATGTATGAACTATTTCTTTTGTAGTAATTCCTGTAGTATTACTTTCAGATATGAGAGGTGTTCTCTTGATCAGTCGAATAATGAATACTACAATATTTATCACTACTGAAACACAATAGACTGCATTCAAAAGTTATCTTAGAGGGTGATATGTATACTCGCATCACCACTGTATATTCATTCCTTCCCAGCCATGTATTCTTGCTTGTATAGTAAACATACCTTTTTCTAATAGTTTTTATATGTTGTAATATTTCGTTACTTTTCTTATATATTGTAATCAAACAAACTTGCCAGGTTGAGCGTCACATCAAAGACGGAGACGTGATCGTATTTAATCGACAACCGACATTGCATAAGATGTCTATGATGGGTCACAAAGTAAAAGTGCTTCCCTGGTCAACATTCAGGTGAGCTTTACTGAGGCAATGTAAATCAAAGATTTCTAAATGAATGGAGGAAGTAGAAGAATTATGCCAATAAGGTTGCACCTAAAGATCAATTACAAATTATTCGCCATTGCATTATCAGCTGATACCAGTTGATTGACCACCGACTATATTAATCGGTGCTACTCTCTATAAAATGATTATTTGACAATAGGATGAATTTATCTGTTACAACTCCTTACAACGCTGATTTTGATGGAGACGAGATGAACATGCACATTCCACAAACCATGGAGACCCGTGCTGAAATCCTCGAGCTGGCCATGGTTCCGCGGATGATCATCACCCCGCAGAGCAATCGACCCGTTATGGGTATCGTGCAGGATACTCTCATGGCGGTAAGAAAAATGACCAAGCGAGACACATTCATTGAAAAGGTAATAAGAAGTTTTCTTTCATTAGTACTGAGTTCAAGAAATATTGTATGGAATATTTTGTGTTATATATTGTTTATTGATGATAATCAGCCCCACTTCATGAACCTGCTCATGTACTTGGAAAACTGGGATGGCCACCTGCCACAGCCAGCTATACTAAAGCCCAAACCACTTTGGACAGGCAAGCAGGTCTTCTCTTTGATTATTCCTCCAGGAATCAACTGTGTCCGCACTCACAGCACGCATCCTGACGGGGAGGATTCAGGTCCATACAAGCACTTATCGCCAGGAGATACAAAGGTCTGCTCAGTCGTTAACGTTAGACATAATTTATAGAATCTTCACCTTCTTCCATATTTCATATCTTTTTTGCGATTTTTAAGGTTGTTGTAGAAAATGGCATCCTTCTCAGCGGAATTATATGCAAAAAGTCGCTTGGTACATCATCCGGTGCTCTCACCCACATGGTGGCGTTGGAGCACACCCCAGATGTCAGCCGAGAATTCTACAGCAATATCCAGACTGTGGTTAACTACTGGCTTCTCAAAGAAGGTCACTCGATTGGTATCGGAGACACTATCGCTGACGCTCAGACTTACAAAGATATTCAGAATCAAATTCGTAAGGCCAAACAAGAGGTCATTGAGGTGAGTCTGTTTGCTGAACAGATAGAAATATGTTTTTACCAATTGTTTGATAATGAGTTCTAAGTAGAAGTTTCATTACTCATTATTGTAGGTCATTGAAAAAGCTCACAAAGAAGACTTGCAGCCTACTCCTGGTAATACTTTAAGGCAAACGTTTGAAAATCAAGTTAACAGGTAAGAACCTGATAGTTGCCTTTTATCAATCAACATGACAAGTATTCTCTAGTATCTCTAAATTTCTTTTCCCATAGAATCCTAAACGATGCTCGTGACAAAACCGGTTCGTCAGCTCAGAAGAGTCTCTCTGAATTTAATAATTTCAAAGCTATGGTGGTTGCCGGATCGAAAGGATCAAAAATCAACATTTCACAGGTATGAAATTCATTGTTATATTTACATATTAACAATTTATTAGAAATTTTACTAGATATTCACTCATTGCTTTTAGGTCATTGCTGTTGTAGGACAACAGAACGTTGAAGGTAAACGTATTCCATTTGGATTCAGACACAGGACGTTACCGCATTTCATCAAGGTAAACATTTTTAATAGCAGTAATAGAATATATATCTATATACCCCAGAATTTTAAAGAGAAAATTTTGTATCTTATATCTTTGTAACTTTTGTATCAAATGAATTAGGACGATTATGGTCCCGAATCCAGAGGTTTTGTCGAGAACTCGTATCTGGCCGGCTTGACCCCGACTGAATTTTTCTTTCACGCCATGGGAGGCAGAGAGGGTCTAATTGATACAGCTGTAAAAACAGCGGAGACTGGTGAGCATCTTGTACCATAATTGTATTGTAACAATATGTACTATATTGTTCTTTATGTAACCCCGTTGTTTAGGATACATTCAACGTCGTCTGATCAAAGCTATGGAATCTGTAATGGTCCGGTATGATGGTACCCTCCGACAATCAAACAACTACATGATACAGCTGCGTTACGGGGAAGACGGTCTAGCTGGTGAAAGGGTCGAATTCCAGACTCTGGCGACATTGAAACCGAGTCATAAATCGTTTGAAAAAGTAAATGAAAATCAGAATACCAAATATTTGTGAAGATGTGAATATAAAGAAAGGTTTTATATATAATTATATATATATATATATATACTGTAATTCTGAATATCTTGTTAGAAATTCCGACTTGATTACAATAATGAACGCCAGCTTAAACAATGCTTGGCTGAAGAAGTCGTGAGAGCAATTCAAACTGACGTGAGCGTACAGCAAGCATTGGAGCAGGAATTTGAGCGACTACGAGATGACAGAGAGACCATTCGCAGTATTTTTCCTAGTGGAGATAATAAGGTAATAATCATTATTAAAACATCAATTATTTATGATTACATCATCATGATTTACAATTATTGTGTTTTGAATTATTATTTACAACATACTTACCTTATGTTTAAATGTATTTTTAAATCTAAAGGTATAATTTAGTTTATAAATTTCAGTCATTTAAAATTAGAAAAATTGCTAAGGAAGGAAAGTTTCATGGGAATAGGAGTCGAGACACTTGTTTGAATAAATAACCACAATGTTTCTCATAAGTTGACAGATATGGAACTCGTGTAGAGGCTGTTTTCATAATGTATACATCGATGCAGTCCAAAAAGGTCTGGATTGGACTTATATTAACATTTTCCTAGTTAATCATTATTTACATGTTACACCAGGTTGTCCTTCCAGTCAACTTGAACAGATTAATCTGGAACGCACAAAAAATCTTCCACATTGACCTTCGTCAGCCGTCGTCGGTCAATCCTTTACGTGTGATCGAGGGCGTTAGAGATCTCAGCAAGAATCTTATCATTGTGAGTGGGGAAGACAAACTCAGCAAAGAAGCGCAACACAATGCGACTTTACTGTTTAATGTGCATTTGAGGTACTTGGGACGAAATTACATCCCATTTTTAATAATTGAAGCTGGTTATGTTTTTAATTGTATTTTAGTAAAGTAAAGCTGCTTTTATCCCAGGGCTACTCTATGCACCAAAAGAGTTACTGAAGAATTCAGACTGACTCCTGAAGCCTTTGAATGGATACTTGGAGAAATTGAGACAAGATTTCAGCAAGCAAAAGTAATTGGAACACAATTATTTGACTGATGAAAATCTGTTTAATTATTGATATAGTAAATGATGAAATCAAAATGACATTATTAGAGATATTCAATGATATGTAATGCTGGTTAAAATTATTGGCTTACCATTTCAGCCTTGAATGTTTTGCTCTCATTATTCTTTGTTCTACAAGAATAACATTTAAGTGTAATAACAGGGAATTGTTTGTTTAGGCTCACCCCGGTGAGATGGTGGGCGCTCTTGCCGCGCAATCCTTGGGAGAACCTGCCACTCAGATGACGCTGAACACCTTTCACTACGCTGGTGTGTCAGCTAAAAATGTCACCCTTGGTGTGCCAAGGTTAAAGGAACTCATCAACATATCCAAAAAGCCAAGGACCCCGTCATTGACCATTTTTCTGATCGGTTTGCCAACTAGGGATGCTCAGAGGTGTAAGGTAAGAAGAACTTTTGTGAATCTCAAGGGGAATTGGTATCGCATATTGGTAGATTCAAACTGTTGTATTGTATGAATATTATTTGGAATGCATCTTATGAGTCGAACAATGGGCAAATAGGTTTATGCAGTCTTATTTTTCTCAATAGGATGTACTCTGTCGACTGGAACACGCCACCCTGCGTAAAGTCACTGCCAACACAGCAATTTATTATGACCCGCTCCCGCTCGAAACGGTCATTCAGGAAGATCAAGAATTTGTTAACGTCTATTACGAAATGCCTGACTTTGATGTAGCTCGCATATCTCCCTGGCTCCTTCGTATCGAGCTGGATAGAAAGAGAATGACTGGTATGTGTTTGGAATATGTTTGAAGTAACAAAATTAAAGAATGTTGATAGAACACTTGTGATTGTGATATCTTACTCTTCCAGATAAGAAATTAACTATGGAACAGATTGCCGAAAAGATCAGTGCTGGGTTTGGAGACGACTTGAATTGTATTTTCAATGATGACAATGCTGAAAAACTTGTATTACGAATAAGGATCATGAACAAGTAGGAATTTCTATACTGTGTGCTTCGTGTTAGATGATTGGAAAATATCTGTCCAGAAATCTAAAAGTTGGAAACAATGGAAAGTGAAAAATACTGTTGTAAAAGCAATTTAATTAAGTCTAGATGTACTTTCTTGCATTGCTTACATTGCTACGGTTATTGCAAAATATATTTTCATCTACACACTGCATTCGACAATTACCATCCTGTATACAAGGTCACTAAATTATCCCATGCATTTTTAGTGATGATTCAAAACTTGAAGATGACTCTGAAGAACAAGCGGACAAAATGGAAGATGACGTGTTTTTACGCTATATTGAAGCTAATATGCTGACAGACATGACATTGCAAGGAGTTCCACAGATTGCCAAGGTGAGCATTTGTCTTAATACTTGACTGTAAATACTGTTGCTGTTCTGATTTGGTAAATATATTGTGCAAGTATAATGGGATCCTGTCTAATCAGTCACACTGGTAATCGTGCTCTCCCATTCATAAGGTGTATATGCACTTGCCAAAAGAAGAAAGCAAGAAGCGAATCGTGATCACAAAAGAGGGAGAATTCAACGCTGTGCAAGACTGGATTCTTGAGACTGACGGTACTGCCTTGATGAGAGTGCTGGCGGAGAGAGACATCGATCCAGTCAGGACAACATCAAACGATATCTGCGAGATCTTTGCTGTAAGAATTGTAGAACATTAGAATCACTTTTTGGGTTACTGTTGGAAAATAATACTTGTGATATACATGGCCTCCTGACAGGTTCTGGACACAATGTATGAGTGTCCAAATAGTAATGAATGATGCAAATAAATTGTTAATTATGGTGGAGAATTTTAAATTTTATGGTTTCATTATGACAGGTGCTTGGAATCGAAGCAGTCAGGAAAGCCCTGGAGCGTGAAATAAATCACGTCATTTCCTTCGACGGCTCTTACGTTAACTATCGCCATTTGGCTCTACTGTGTGATGTAATGACCACAAAAGGACACTTGATGGCGATCACGAGACACGGCATAAATCGTCAAGAGACTGGTGCTCTCATGAGATGTTCTTTTGAAGAAACTGTTGATATTCTTATGGAGGTTTGTTTAGCTCAAGTTAGGAATAAATACCGTAGAAAAGAAATAGTAATTATGGATTTATTCTCAGGCTGCTTCTTCTGCTGAGACTGACTACATGGCTGGTGTGTCTGAAAACATCATGTTGGGGCAATTAATACCGGGTGGAACCGGTTGTTTCCAGCTTTTGTTGGATGCAGAGAAATGCAAGCAAGCAATGGAGATCCCAACTAACATCGGGGGAGTAGGAGGTAATGTTGAATAGTTAAACTGTACTTGTGTCCAATTATGGATAAAAGATTTTAAATCCTGAATTAAACTGTAATAAAGGTACCGGAATGTTCTTTGGATCTATGGCTTCGCCAAGCTCCATGTCACCGAGCATGACACCCTACGGCGGTGGCGCGACACCTGGATTCGCTGGTGCTTTCACCCCAGGTTATGGCTCCGGAATGACACCTAGCGCTGCTGCCTTCTCTCCTGCTCAGTCGGATGCTTCAGGTTTTTCGCCAGGTTACAGCCCGGCATGGAGTCCTGCTCAGTCTCCTGGACCAAGCAGTCCAGCATCGCCGTATATCCCATCTCCCAAACACTCTGCACTCTCACCAAGTTATTCTCCCGTGTCACCGGCATATGAGCCAGGCACGCCTGGAACACCGCAGAGCCCTAAGTACAGTCCCGGCTACGCCCCAACAAGCCCAACTTACTCTCCAACCTCACCAAGATATTCACCCACCAGTCCTGGGTACAGCCCAACTTCACCATCGTATTCACCCACTAGCCCATCATATTCTCCAACAAGCCCCAGCTACAGCCCTACGTCACCTTCTTATTCTCCTACAAGTCCTAGCTACAGCCCCACCTCGCCTTCGTATTCCCCCACGAGCCCCAGCTACAGTCCGACTTCTCCAAGTTATTCCCCAACTTCTCCAAGTTACAGTCCGACCTCACCCAGCTATTCGCCAACTTCTCCATCTTATTCACCCACTAGTCCAAGCTACAGTCCCACTTCACCATCTTATTCGCCAACGAGCCCGTCCTACTCCCCAACAAGCCCCAGTTACAGTCCCACTTCTCCGAGCTATTCCCCAACCAGTCCGTCATACTCTCCAACGAGTCCGAGTTACAGTCCTACGTCACCATCCTATTCACCCACGAGTCCTTCGTATTCTCCTGCAAGCCCCAGTTATTCACCGACATCTCCCAAGTATTCTCCATCGTCACCTTCGTACAGTCCCGCATCGCCCAGCTACTCACCGTCCAGTCCAAAATACTCTCCTACCAGCCCATCTTACAGTCCTGCTTCTCCGGAGTACAGTTCATCCAGTCCTAAATATTCCCCATCGAGTCCATCATATTCACCGTCTTCTCCATCTTACTCCCCATCGAGTCCCTCGTATTCTCCCTCCTCCCCCTCCTACAGTCCGTCATCACCAAACTATTCTCCTTCTAGTCCGAAATTTACTCCATCCAGTCCCACTTATTCACCAACCAGTCCGGCCTATTCTCCAGCAAGTCCAGAGTATTCTCCATCATCGCCGAACTATTCTCCTTCCAGCCCAAAATCCGGACAGACGAGTCCTTCCTATAACCCATCAATTGGATATTCTCCAACGAGTCCTAATTATTCTCCGGCCAGTCCTTCTTATGCTCCTTCGAGCCCAAGCTATTCACCTTCGAATGCCGGCTATTCTCCTTCGAGTCCGCAATACACTCCTGCAAGCCCCACATATACCCCCGGCGATCACGATATTTCTCCTTCGAGTCCCTCTTATAGCCCAAGCAGTCCTGGCTATAGCACAACTTATTCGCCTTCTAGTCCTCATGGGGATAGTTACTCTCCTACCAGTCCTGGTTACAGTCCTTCATCTCCTGGGTATACGCCGAGTACACCAGGTGGTGGTGCTTATCCCCCCCATGATGAAGATGAGGATTAAATCTCTAAACTGGGAATGGTTCAGTGATACCCAGTCTTCTATGTTTGGTGGTGTTAATTCTGAGTAGGTTGAAAGAAATGTACAAAAACATTCAATTTGCTTGGAAAAGCAGGGTAAAGTGCCTTAGTTCTACAAAAGAATATGCTAGTTATGCATCATGGCAAAACGATGTTACAACGATCTGTTCGATCGGACATTGTTTCAAATTGCCCTTTATCGAATGTATTTGTTCAAATTGTATTTTGCTTCTCTATTGTATCTAGTCTTGAAATGCTTATGCCATGTCTGACTCACTAGGCTGTTGTGTTGTCATTACTTTTAGTAATGTGAAAATGCATATTCAAGAATAAAAATTGATATTCCATCATGAATAGAATCTATTTCATTTCATGGTATCAGACGTGTAAATTGCATACCGTTGTGGGGCTGTAGCTCTAGTGGTAACAGATTTTTACTTTAAATTACATCTAGTGGTAATAAAATCGTTCATCCGTTACGGACACAGTATAATATGTCCGAATTTTGTTTATCTTGTAGCTAGCTGGTATGTGGTTTGTTTAATATAGTTTCCGTGTAGTAATTTTGCTGAGAAAGATTCGGTTAATATTGATTCATGCTTCGCTAAGTATTCCTGGGTTAAGGTGAGTGTTTGTAGTTTTTGCAATGCTGTTTTCAATGTATTAGACTAAACTTCTTGGGAATAGCAAGTGCTGTTACGCACATCTCAGCGAGTTTTTTTCGTTAGTGGGCGTTCAAGGCTTATATTCTAGCATAAACATTGGTTATACAATCGTTCATCCGTGACGGACACAGTACGTAATTTTGTTTGACTCTTTTTACCACAGCATGTAGCTAGCTCTTATATGGCTTGTTAAGTTTAGCGCAAAGTATTCCTGAGGTAAGATGAGTGTTTGTAGTTTTTGCAAAGCTGTGCCCAATGTATTAGACTAGACTTCTTGGGTATAGCAAGTGCTGTTATGCACGCACATATATAGAGTCCTGCATATACGTCTAATCTAGTTAATTGAATGATTAAGAAAATTCAAGGCTCGTAAAAAGTTTTATATTTACTGACTCAGCGATATTTTCTATCCGTTAGTGGGCGTTTCAGTAGGGAAAAAATGTATTCACTGTCTCAGTAATAGTTTGTATCCATTAGTGGGCGCTCAAGGTTCATATTTTCGCGCAGTCGCTGGTTGGAAATTACTTTGCTGGGATGCTAAGTACTCTTTCCAAATTAGATATTGTAATATTCAGGATGATGATATATCCATGCATTAAAACAATAGCATCGTTTGAACGAGAAACAGATGAAAATAGATGTAATTCAAAGTACATTAGTTGGAAATGGTAATTCTTATTCTGTTTATACTGACATGCACTATATTATTATTTTCTGTATTGCTGTTACGTCATGGCCTAAAAATCCATTGTTTTGAATTAACAATTTAGCGATCTACTGCTTTTAATTTAACGGTATGTTTATATTAAGCTTCCTTTGCCATTAGTCAAAGCTACTTGAATATGGGCATCTATGTGTTAATTATAGTTAGGAATTGTTATGACTGTCCATTCTTCCGATATGCATCGGCTTTGAAAACAAGCTATAAACATCTTCAAGTCATCAGTATAGCCATTATCGTCGCAAAGATGTGTCAAACATAGTAATATTCGACGTGAATTCGTCCCGCGACAAGCTACACGCTCCCATGACGAAAATACTCCCGATAATTAGTGATTTGATGATTTACGACATCGGTCGCCTGATTACGTCACGGCGAGTCTCATTATCCAACCGCATCGTAAAATGAAAGTCACTACTCTATAGTCCGCCAAGTCAAACCGAAATACTCCAATCGCAACGTTGTCGTGGGTGGGAAAAAATCTTGAAAATTGCCACATATCTTCGCCATCTACTATTCAATGAAATTGACGTTTTTTCATGAGCCTAATTTGTTATAGGAATTTCATCCATTTGCTGAGCGCGCTAAATCCTCTGTAAAAATCAATTTTAGTTTATTCCCATCAGTCATATCGAACAATAACAAAATCGTTTATTTACGTTCGTTAGGCAGAACTAAAATACCATTTATATAAAGCATCTAAAAATCATAGGGGTCTCACAAGCTCTACTTAATACGAGTATGCATCGAACTAATATGGGTACTCTTTTAACGACCAGGATCCACTTCAACGACCTGCAAAATATATGCATATATGGATTGTTTGAAATGTCATCCGACAGGTGATAGAGTCCATGAAAGTATGAAAAATTACCAAATATCATTTTATTTTGAAATATAATGAATTATCTGAATACAGCAACTATCTAACGGTCGTGGTTGGCAGTCGTAAGTGCAAGGTGGTCGTTAAGTGAGGAGTATCTGCATACTAAATGTCTTGCAAATTTCGATCCGCTCTTTCACTAGCATGTTTTGGAGGATTTTATCTATATTTTAATCATCCGTGAATTATTAGTATTTTCAACTTTAACAAGATCTCAAGAGATAAACAGGTGTTTGTTTCATACATGACAACTGTTATAATCAACCGTATCCTTCACGCTATTAATATATTGCGAGTTCTTTAGCACCTGTTCATGGTTTATTGCATCAAGTCATATCAAACCAACGCCAATCTCACTAGTAAGCCATTTTAATTAGTCTACTTTACACACTGTGATTAACGAATTTATTAGAGAGGCTTCAGTTCCGTCCTAGTGTTATTTCTTGGTAAATTCCCTCAGAATTATCTTCGTTGTTCTGAGGTAAATTAATGGTTACTAGTGATGACAAACTGTCATGTTTGCTAAAATGCATTTCCAAGCTGACTTGTTTTTGTAGTAATTTTAGTTAAATTCGTCCGATTTGCAAGGTCGTGTGCTAGGTCAACAAATGAATTAAATGTCCAGCAAACACCAACTTATAATTAAACCACTTGAACTGGTAAGTTACATTAGTAATTAAATGTTGTCCAACGCCTGAATGAAGAACAAAACATGACATGTGAACTAACTGTACATGATTTGTGTTTAGAAGAGTTCATTGCTTTACTTTGGTAGAGGGTCGACACGATGTATTACAATTAATTGTCTTCCTATATATTGATAAGATCGAAACATGTTGACATAGAACATTTCCCACGTCTTAATGTTTTAATTACTCAACAATAGCAATTAATTTCTGCATCGCCGTATAAGACAGATGACTCGCTCGTCATTTTCAACAACATTAAAGGAGTTCCGATGACACTTATGCTTGACGGTGAGTGAACGACTCAAATTGACATTGACAAACTACTGCTTTTGGTTGTTTTTCTCGTTGAGTGAGATAAATTGTCTCGTTCAGAATCATTCCAAGTTCAAAGCACTTTTCTATTACATTTCTGAACGAATAAGATCTTTCTTAAAATATTTCTTCTGCGCTTTACTGAAATCATCGAGTCTTTGTTAAGGAAGCCATAGAAACATTTCGTGTTTTCACTTCAAATTCTCCTAGGGCTTTCTATTTTTCAATCCCTTTGTGGTCCTAATGTTCTTATGGTCGTCCTCCCTGGGGAGTGATTTCTAATCATTTTGGTGAAGTAGAAAACAATAGTAATTGCTGTCTGCTCAATTAGGCAATTATAATCACTTCGGTTTTTACCAACTATTTTATTTATAATGTACCTCCTGTACTGTACAGTATCAAAATGATATAGTGGTGTACATTGATGGTAATTTAATGCTCTCAGGCATTTCTCATACTACACATTCAGGTCTACAGCTCCCTCTGTGCTGTATTGAAAAGGATAACTCCTGCGAGGCAGTGATATTGACTTTCCAATTATTCTGGAAATTACTTTGTGCATTTAGGAATTAATTAAACATTTATTACGATCGTAGTTGCAATCTCATTGCTGTGTTTGAGTGACATGCATTAGCTGTTTTTAATTATATAGTGTTACCGCAGAAGTAGATTAAATTCGGTTGTTGTGATCTCACTCCATTTGAGCGTGCCTTCTAATTATCAGTTGTGTAAACATTCAATTGTTAGATTATCCTTGATTAGACTCGGAAGAGGAAGCCCGCTTCCGATACCATCCGCCAATAGTTGTTTTTTCGGAAGTGGAAGTTTTAGTGGAAGTTGCTCTGAATTATTCTACCTTAGAAAGCAACTCATTGAATGTCTTGCGAAATATTTACTGAACATGCAATTAAGTGGAGTGTCGACAACATTCCCTGTTTGAACTTATGGTCATTGCTGGTTTTCTAGTTAGTAGTTGCGCGGCGTGTGACTTTACATTCGGTATCTATCATCGAACTGCCTCCTCTCGACGTATGATTTTATCACAGGAATTTGTTGACACTTCTTCTAATTATAGCACATTACCTGAATGACACTTAAACACCTTCTGTAAAGGCCGCCATCATGATCTGGTAGTCCACACTACGATCACCAGACGGCGCGGTACAGCCCTTCTGTTGACTGTTCATGTAAATTGACTCGATGAACGTCAAGATAAAGGGGTCGCGGTTCTAGAAACATGTACCGTGTCAAACTATGTAGGTGCGTGACGTTTTTCGCCTGGTTGTCACTACCCATCTACAGGATTTTAATTGCTATCGTTTAATCAATTATTTATGCACTCTTCTCCTAACTTAGGAACTTCATCTTTCAAGTACGACAATCCGTACACCATGCATGCATAGATTATCGTTACGTAATATGAAAATAAAGTGTATCATTAATACAAAGTATTATAAAATTCAATAAATGTTACATAAATACGTGAATAACAGTGTTTACAGTACAGTATATGAACTCAGTTCTCATTTTCTGTTACTCTACATAAAACCTAACACTACTGACTCTACCCAAAACAAGTGCGATATGAAATGCGCTCCTTTGAGATTTCTTAATTTCGTTTGTTCATTTAAAAAATGGTGATCAATGTAAAATACTGTATTAATATTTGTTCTGTCCGCTAAATTCGACATCCATTAAATCAGGGTAAATATATTGGATATTTACTGTATATGCCAATGACGCACGGAGGATTGGATAGGATCACCTCGTACTTTTCTATTTACGTTGTAGTAGTTGTTGAGACGCAACTAGGAGGGTATTGTATTGTACACGATTGTTTTTCATTCAAGCATTCTTGCAATATTTGAGTTTTCAAACAACAAGAGATAAGTTTTGTTCCGCTTCACTATACCGGTTAAGTTTTTTCATGACCTCGTAATTCCGTAGACGCTTGTCTAGACGAATGTGATTGGTTGTAATAAGTTAATTCAAAAAAAAAGCAATTTTCCCAGGCGTATGTTTCCATATGAAAATCTTCTTCGACTTCTTCTATTGTTTTTGTCTGCATGTGTTACTTGAAAATCCATTACTCCCACGGATTTCACCCGTAGTATGTTCCACTTATCCATATCATTACTATCTCCTTTTTTTAATTCTTCACTTCAACTCAGATAATAATGATTTTTTTCAGAGTAAACTGATATGTTAGATCGCATCTAGATTACTGTGTAATCCATTTACCAAACGGTAAGCTTCATTTAAGCCATGCATTTACCATATCAATAAAAACCCACAGCGATTCACAAAGTTCCCATGTCAGCTAATCCAGTTCCTTTAATTTTGGTCATTTTGGTTTAAACTGGACTTGAATCGGGTCACAGTTGACAATTAACTTGACTTGACTTGAATCACATCATTCAAAAGAATCGATTTGGCTTAAGATTTGAAAGTGTTATGACTCGACTTTGGTTATTCTATTACAACGCTGCCATTTACTATTCAAAGACGCCATATTTCTAGAAAATACGTCGATTCTCCCCTCATGAAGGGAAGTAAAAGCAAGGCAGTCAATATCGCGGCATTTAACATATGTGTCTTCATTCACTGGTCGTCCTTTGAGAGACAAGTGATTTATTGTCAGTGCCAATGAGTTTCCGTAGCGTGAAATCATGAAAAAGAAAGTTGATTGAAAAACCGTGAAGTCATTTGGCGATAACAAATCATCTCATTACTATATTTGGACGTTATGTAACTAAAGAATATTTAATTGTTGTTATATAAACAATTGCATACGGTCATGGTGCACACATTCATCTCTCTATCTATTGATTAATCTTAAAATCAGGCATTTGATGTGTTTTTGTCTTGGAAGAGACAGAATAAATTCACATTGTTCATCGAAACGGGATAACTGAAATACAACCGTGAAAAGATGAATTTATTTCTGCAGAAATTAGAAAAATTCCACTGAATATGACAGATGATCGTCGAACATTGTACTGTAAATATCTTTAAGGGAATTTTTACTGGGAATGTTGGGTGCTGTTATTGGTAATACATAGCTGAAAGGTTCGCAGTTTATACTTGAGGTTTGATTATTAGAAGCGGCAGTGTCAAATGAAAATTGTTGAATTCAAAAAACTTTGCGGGCTGCATCCTATTTTTTAAATATTCAGATAAAGTGTTTGTTCGGTTTATTTTGTTATGTCACTGTTTAGTTAAGATTACTTTACCAATTGTTTTAGGTGATCTACAGATTACTGTTAATTATTGTATCCAGCCGTATATAAGTCGAATCATATATCATCTATTTTGATTTGAAAAGTGGGCGGTAAAAAAGGATCTGGAAAGAATGGAAATAAGATTTGTTTTATTGAAAATATGTAAACATCTGCTGCTTTCGTAGGAATATTCAAGATACTGAGGTCACCTTTTGCCCTCATAGCTCCCGAGCATACTTCGTATGCGCTGGAGTAACTGTGATTGAGATTGCATGGGAGATGGTTTGTATATATCAAAGACCTCTTTGACGCTTGTCCATCTCCTGTCTCACGGAGCGGTTTTCTCTCGCCTTGGTCATACGCTCGGAAGTACTGGTCAGATAAAGGCTTTCTTCTCCTAAAACAAAAGGACGTTTTGTTTACCTAAGGAGCTGATTAAGGCCTGTTTCGGATGTAGTACTCTGATAAGTTTCGCACAATATTTCTAACCGTGTCCTACTTTAGTGATTGACTGCATTACTCGGGGAAGATAGATAAATGTGTAACGGAAGATATAGCCTATTGTACTTCACATTTTAAAATTATGGTACAGATTAAAGGGTATTATCTCCTATTAACGTATAACCTGTAAAATATTTTCTTTCGCCCACTCTACTCTGTTCGCTGAACCAGGCCGATGAAAGATTAAAAATACGAAAAATAATCCCTAAAACCTGAGTACTATTTTCAATGATAAAAATAAACATCCTACAATCAAAATAACACGTTTGCACGCACATCAAATCGCATAAGAAGATATTTTTACACTGTTTTTGACAGCAAATAGCCAAATTCCAGACTGAAAATAATTTCGTTTAACTCCTCTAGAGACTTATGTTTTAGTTTTATCTGCGCTGTTTTACTTTGCAGCCCTTTTGCTTATAATCGTTATATCCCTTTGTCTTGTCTGTTTCATCCCCATAACGCCCAGATGCTTTGTCTCATCAGTAAAACATAATATTTAGCTACTACTGCCCTTTTCTCTCCTCAAGAGTAGACGAAAGTAAAGCCTTTGTTGCGCAGCAATACAAGTTTGTTTAGCAAGCTCGGTTGACTTAAATTGAACGCCATTTTGTATGCAACTCTTCCGAAGCTAACATCTAGGGCGCGTTGTTTTGATGAAATCATTTTATTACAAAACATTTAAATTATTTTAAAAAAAATAACACGTAATCGCTAGAGAGCACAAAACACAAAATTATTAGGAATAGGAAGACGAAAATTGGAACCAGGACGTAGTCAAAATACTATAAGGGGAATGCAAAGGATTGGTAACCTGATGGGAGAAACTTTTTTTAGAAATAGAATTCAAATGTAAAACATAAAGCAGAAATCGTTTTAAATTAATTATGATAAAGAATATGAGTTTACTTTCGAGTTTGCAACCGAGTTTAAATTCATTGCTAGTAAGTCTACAATATCGTTTCCAAAACATGGCTATAAATAATGGAGGATTTTTATATGTTTTCATAACAGTGGTGCAGTACTAAAAAGGAAGTTGTCTGCGATTTTTGAAATTTCTTAACTGAGTAATTTATTTTAGCGGGGCAACAGAGCTTAAGCACTGTTTCATGTTGGTATATCATGAAACAAAAACAGTGAAATATCATCCCTGATCATCAGTGCTTATTCTGAAACATGGAATATTTGTAATCTCATGTATTGTTTCCTTCAAACGAGGGAGGGAAGATGCTTCGACAGATCGAGGAATGGTCCAAGATTCCCGTAGATCCATATGGCCCCACCTCTAACCTGTGAACAAACCTGTTCTCATCATGGGCGCAAGCACCACAGGGTGAGAATAAATTGTTCAATATTTAAATATATTTAATGATGCCTATGTATTTGATTGCAGAGTTGGTCGTCAGTTCAAATCATCAGCATGTTTAATTTCACATGTGGTTGTAAGTTTTAGATATTTCCTTGAGTATAAAATGCTAGAGACGGCCTGAAGATACTTCAGGGGGGTGTTGTGCAAAAACAGTTTGGGAATCATTGGATTATAACCATTACCAAATGCAATATATTACATAATTTATGACATGAATTTATGAGCCTAATAGGACCCTAACATCAAGACAAAGGACGGACATAATAATATAATTTTATTTAGACAACAGCAGCTCTCTGCTATGCCGAGGTGGAACTATGTTCGTGCTGACAGATAAAGATTCGTTTGGATTTCAGATATTTGCTCATCTTTCATTTATGCTCTAAAGTTGCTTGAAGGTTATGAAGGGCGAATAGAGAAGCGTTTCGAAGACAGATTGGATCTGGTGCTGGAACGGGAGTTTTTGCAAGAGCTTCCTGTTGCAGTTGCATCATGAGACGTTGGGCTGCTTGTCTCTCTGCCTCTCTCTCTTCTGCAGTTTGTCTTCTGCAAAAATGAACGGTTTAAAGCTAACTCATTGAATATAACCCATAAAATGTCTTTTTTATGAACTTTATTCTTTAAAGACCGCTAATCATTGATTTCCTTCCTAATATCTTGTCCTGTAGTCAGAAAAAATCTCGTGTAAGTAAATTAAAGTATTTTGTATAAGTTGTTGAATTGTTGGTAAACAAACGAAATCGCTTTCTTCTGTTTTCATAACGCTACAAGCTAAGCGTTCGTGGCAGGATGTTGACAAATGATGTCTGAGATGAGTTTGATTCATTCCAGACTAATTTGCTCTGACGAGCTAGAATTTTCCCTGACCATCACGATATTATATTTGGAAAGAAGTATTCAATGTTTAACCACATCTACCTCTCATTAAGTAAAGTAAAGAAACATGTAGCAAGTTCACAGGTCATGTTTTATTGAAAGTAAACTACATTATCTTGTGTACAGGTCATTTCTGTTATTGTAGTAGATACAGATTAATTGAATATCTCCTATCAATATGGCTGTAGTACGATGTCCAGAAGAAAAACTCTACAACACCAGTGTCTAAATTACTATCAGTTTTCACACGAATCTTTCGCGTAATTATTGATTACAAGTGAGAATCTGGGATCGCAGGATTTGTCTAATTAGTAATTATAAGTCGTTGCTGATGCGAGGTGTTATAATTACTCTCGATTTGTGACCCACTAGCCTTGATGACAGCAAGGTACGAACAAGTTATATCCTACTCTCTTGTGTGCTTAAACACGTTGGTTTGCTGCTGTGTTGAGAAGCTTTACATCTTCAGTATACTCTGTTTACTTTATCGCTTGATTTAGGTTTGAAAAGGACGAATTCAATGTCAACTAACTGTGAGTATGCGTTAGATTACTTCAATTTCTTGCTATTAGTTAGTAAACTAGTTTTTATTATTGTTACTTAGTGATTTGCCTCCCAGTCTGGAAATGTTTTTATGACATATTTCGTAAGAATGTGATGTGATGACAAAACGAGTGTTAAAAATTACAAAGTTGAGCCGCAACATATTTAGGTATGAAAGGTTTTAGTCTGGAGAGTGTACTAAGTAAATCTTGATAGTTTGAGATTATTAGTGTACGCATGTTATTATTACTATTACCACTAGAGGTATGACGATGTGCTGTTTTTAAGTATTGTACTAGTAATACTTTAACCCTACATATGACGTAGCATATGATTAGATCTCTATTATCTATGACAGTAGAAAATTGTTGAAAACTTATTCGGAATATCATTAGTTATCGATAAAATCGTTGTGGAGCCGTATTCCCGGACTCGGTATTAAATTTCAATCTGTGTCTCTTTTATTCAAATACCTAAAACCGATCGTTCGCAAAATAAGATATGATTGGCAACGAAAAAGCTCGGCTCGAAGATAATGCATCGTACCATCATTACTGCTTTTATAAATTCAAGCAGAAGTGTGTAATTCGGTACTAGAATGTATATTACCGCAAGTAAGGACATGTGAGGAGTCATGCAAGAAAGTCATTGTCAGAAAAGCACCGGTTTTTTGAACCGTTTAAATATTTAACTGCCTTAAAATTAAAGCTTTCCCTAATCTTATTAGCTCTATATTTTTTCTTTCATCAATTCTAACGACAAAAAACAATTAGGGATGTAGAGTATGAGACTATAGAAGACCACTAGTTCCCTAAAAAATTTGAATCCCAACGCGCATTGAAACGGACTAAAGTTACCACAGGACCTTATACTATTCTCTTTCTAAAAACGTTATTGTTTTCTAGTTCTCCATTGAACGTTAATTGCAATTTTATTACGTGCATAAATGGATTTCATTTTCCTATTAACGAAGATTTAATTTCCATGCTGATTTTTTCCTTGACATTGTCACCACGCGCACCCTGAGGCCGCTGTTGGCGTTTCATTGATTATCGGTAACGATGTTACACGCATAAACGGATATTCGCCGCAAAGTGGTCGAGATCGATTCGATAACGGCGAAAAAGGCGTCGGTTCGGCGTCAAGGCCAGGCCAATCCTGCCAGATAGCGAGATAAACCAGCAACAGCAGCGATTCAGCACTCTATTACGTTCCGACACAAACCTAATTTTCGTCCAACGTTCTTCCCATTAAATTGAAAGTTAATGAAAACTCCATATTGGAAAAACACTAACGACCTTTAGTACACAGTCCGAATATTACTGCGGAAATGTTGCAGAAGAGATTATTACGGAAAGATTTTTGATTTCAAGTGCAAACCTTTTTCGCGGCACTCCACGGGAAAAAGTGTTTCTTGAGTTTAAGTAATAAATTTGAAATTAAAAAATGTAACCCGATTAATGCGACTATAACCGCTCTTCATATATAATGGATGGAGTTTGGTGTGAAAATCCAATAAATTTTGAATCCAATAGAGATTCGTTCTTTTCATTTCAGAAAACGTGCAATCCGCCCACCTTCGTCACACGTATACATTTACTACTTAGCTGTGACACAGCGAATTCGCTGACCGGTTAATTACTTTTTGGTCACAGTGAGCGTCCGATCCAATTTAAAATATCGTTTATATTGTTTAATTTTGTTGGTTCCAGCTGAATATTTCTGTCGATTTCTGATCCTAGAATGAATTTGTTGCTTCTCACTTGCGAGGGTGTCTAGTATTCTAATTTATAATATCATTATCATATACCAATATCCTATAGTATATTGAACTTTAACCTTTAAACTTCGTAACTATGTTCAACTTTTGTACTTCCGATTCTTGGAGAACCTCTAAACTCGGCACGTGGCAACCACAGCGATATTTTATTAAAATGAACCTTCCAGTTCCCACGGTGTTGTTAAATTTTACGGCGCCGTTAAACCTTTGAGTTGACTTCCACCTCCTACGAATCAGCGTATTTTAGCTGAAAATGCGCATACGGAGGATATGCAAAGCTTTCCATGGCAACAGTTATTACCTCATTACTTTACCAATTTAATATTACAAAATATAGTTGGAATAATAATAGGAGAATTGATAAAAGGAAAATGCATAAATCTGTGATTAAGCGGTTTAAAAAAATCTTGATAATTTTCCAGATACCATACACTAAAAGTTGTAGTTTCCATGACGACATACAAAGATTGCACTCTCTCTGTTACGAGTGACATTAATCTGATGAGAAATTATAAATCGGTCATGTTTCTCATAGAATTACATATCTAGATTATCTCTCAAAGTTTCTAACAGGTTGATATTAAGGTATAGATAATCTTATAGTTGACATATAGATGTACTGCATTTCTCTGATAGTGCCATATTCGCAAAAGAATTAGATGTCCAGAACTAGTGCTACAAAATAGAATACTTGAGTAAGATTTTCAAAGAAATTCGTCATAACCAGTATATATTAGTGATACCCAAACTTTTTTCGCTCAACGCTCAACGCTCCCCGAAGCATCCAGGCCACCAGTAGCATATTATACTTAGTAAAAAAATTAAATCGTACAAC
The DNA here is from genome assembly GCA_013436055.1 of Halocynthia roretzi. NCBI lineage: Eukaryota > Metazoa > Chordata > Ascidiacea > Stolidobranchia > Pyuridae > Halocynthia > Halocynthia roretzi. The sequence goes on along the minus strand of QRAM01000086.1, from coordinate 114,996 downwards.
CTCATGTGCAAGTAATGATGTCTGATGATGTGAACAAACATCATTTAATATAAAATATATATAATATGAGAATAATTTATTCCTAATATATCATTTTCGAATTTTCTCCCTGTGGGGCGTGCGTTTTCGTCTGCAGTATATTGTACTATTAGTAAGATTGAATTGGACTATTCACCAGAAACAGCAAACGTATGCTTTCATTTGCTATTTTATTTTTGGGGTTTCAATTTGTCTCATGAGGGCTCATGGGTTATCCCAGATGTGGTATATACCCCGCCTATTTGACTCTATTGTACACTGATTTGTTCTCTTGATCTTGAGTAATTACAACGTCAGATTAAGACATCTTCAAAGTTACATCAGCGGCCTATACTCCGGATCAATATTAACTTTCAATTTGGTTATTTTTAGGTGTTTTCGATGGTATCGCGTATTTTTCAAATTTATTTAGATGGAACTTGTGAGTTTGAGACAGTAAACTCTTTACTGTAAATAAATGGTCGGCTTTGGCGCTGTGATGATTTGTTTTCAGTTATACGGGATTTATGTTTTTCAATTCGATCTGTTTACAAGACATGCTAGAGCGGCGCCTTTCGTTCATAAACAGTTCAAAAATCATTCGTAAAGTCGCAAAAATCTGCTCACGAAGTTTTTGAGATTACCGCCCTACCGAATTCTGCGGTTTGGTTGTTCTAACCGCGAATCATCATAATAATCATGAAATTTGCACTAAAATTGAATGTCTAAATGAGAATGCAGAATGAAAATAGTTTGGTTTGACAAAAGTGGTTGGTATATAAAGAAGTGATGAATTGAGGATTTTTGTTGATTGTATGTGAACTACTCCTTTAGGGGTAATAGTATAAGGAACTCGATAAAGTACGAGTTGGTGGACAGGCTAGAAAGGGCTTTTGTAATTTGGTTTATTTCCTATTAAACTGAACAAATAATACATGATTCTGTTACCACACTCAAACTTGGAATTAAAATTAGATTGATTTCCTGGAAAAATTCTCTATATAGAGGAGGAAGCATGCGTGATCTTTTGGATTCCGCTTTTAAAATTTTCTTTGTATATCACATCGAAGATATATTTAGTATATGTTGCGCGAGATATCTCCTCGCATTCGCATTCAATTTAAAAAAAACGTGTCAATATTGTAGTTAAGATGCGTTTATTTTAAATCCTAATTTTAATTCTTCAATATTTCGTGAATTGATATTTAATAAAAATCGGGCAATCTTTTCTCGAATGGCAGCAAAAACGTGATTCATACCGTAGGTCCGAACACCTGTTTAACTCTCAACCACGTCCTGATGGTGTCAAAGATAAGCTTTGATCGCCGGTATTAGTTCCAGGCTCGTTACGCACCACCCATGCGCAGTTTTGTGGCGTTTGTTGACGGTTAAAACACGCCGTTTACCCGCAATATGTCGCGATTGTCAAAAGAAAAAAATAGCAATCGATCATACTATTATTGCCCTACTGTGTTAACCCTGTGAATAGTGATAGAACAGCAATAAAGTTCAATTAGGCGATATTGATTACGAAAATCATGTACATCTATATATATTCTCCATAATTCTTTATATTTATCCTACTCCCATGTGCATAAAATATCACTTATATGCAGGAAGTTAATTTTATAATAATTTTTATCTTTATTTTCCCTAAGGATACGTGAATGAGGGGACACTTTGATTCTGAAACAAATTAGGAATTGGTTCTGCGATTGTAAATACCAGTGAAATCCAGTTGTGAATCCCTCTAACAATAAAAACCAAATATCAAATTCACAATACCTCCACTTTGTTCGTCTGTTTTGAAACCATGTTTTCACTTGGGCGTCCGTCATCTTCAGTACTTTTGCTAATGATGCTCTTTCGGAGCTCGCCAAGTATTTTTGCCGATGGAATCGTTTTTCTAGCTCGCAAATTTGTATTCGCGTGAACGATGTCCGGGGCTTCTTCTTTTTCGGTGGAGTTCGACTCTGATAAGGATGGCCGACGCGTCTGGTTACTGTAAAAATATAATAGGGGTTTGTGAGCTAATGGAGTAGCTACTTTGTTGGTTAGTTATTGTACTTGTACTGGGTTCGACCGTACGAGAACCTCCAGGAATAAGAATTAAGCTTTCACTGTATTGAGAGTTCCTTTCCTTTCTTTGGTTTCACTATAGTAAGCGGTCTAGCGCGTTTTTTTGAGTTAGGGTAAGCTTCAGAGGTTGTAATTTGAAATGTTATTAAAAGAATTAAGAAATATGGGCAGGTTTTCGTGTTTGATATTACATGGGAATGTTTATGTTAATAAATACTAACTTCTTTCTTATTGAAATAATATATATGATAATGAAAAAAAACACTTCTAATTCAGAGGAATAACACTTACTTTAAAAAACTGATTTTTCTAATTGCAAGCCCTTATTTCTCAAGAAAAATTTGCTGGAGGAAAGAGAAAAAGTTTCACAATTCCTCATTCTATTTACAAATTAATTTGTGTATATTATAGACCGAACGACTTTCTACAGTTTATCCAGAGAATTACCAGTAATTCTGCAGTTTTGGCAAATTTTATTGAAAGTGCCCTGGGGCCCAGAGTTCTACTAGAAATTCGAATAAAGTTGACCATTCTCTTGCCGTGGTAATAATGGAACCCCGTGTCATGCCCTTTTCCTTTTATTCACAATATAAATGTTATTTGATGGGCGGTTATTTGAAAACGGAGAATAGAAGAATTATTTTAGATTTGGTGATTTGATTATTTCGGGAAGACACTCTTGTTTTCGTGAGATAAATTATGTTAAACCTTCGCTCGCACCTGGCCAGTAGTTCGATGACATAAATATCGAAGATCATAATTTGATATCACCCTTAACCTTTATATCCTATAATTGGTCATTTTGTGGCGATTGTTCTCATTTGACTGTCGTTACTAATTTCATTCAGAGAAACGGCTTTCCCATCCGACATGTCCATAAGGATTGGACATCTGTTGGGTGTCATTGTTACTATTTTATCTGGTCATAGTATATTTTGCATCTGGTCGGCTTTCACACTTTTATATTTAACCACGACAAGAAAGCTGAATTTTACAGTAGTTGAGTGTTGTTATGCTATCATGTCCGTACGAATTTATTCGGTTTAAAAAAATGTGCTTGAAAGCCGAATTTATGAATATATGGACATCATGTCAAATTTGGTTGTTCATAATTGAAAGGTAACCGAAACCCAACTGCAGGTATATATTCTGTACAACAGGAATAACCAATGCTTATTATTACGTATAGTATGAGACCAAGATCTAAGCAACGGTACTCGACATATTATATTCCTTGTTGCATGTGTATAGGAAATAACGCGATATGTAATTTGATTTATATCCATGATCTAGAATCGAACGATACAGTATAACCATGCACATTAGATTATTAAACTATATCGCGAATACATTCATAACTTTCATAGCAATCACTAAGAAGATAAAATGAATTCATAGCTACAAACAAGGGTTTTGATTAATGAGCTGTCGCCACAATGTATATTTATGAAGGTAATTGGATGTCACGCCCTTATCTATATCAGCTGCCGATTATGTTACTGTAACGAAACGGGTGCAAATAAAAGTGATAAAATCGTCTGACACCAAAGTTAGATTCCGCCAAGGACAGGTGTTACGCATTGTAGTTGATTTTTATGTCGTCTGATAGATATGATTTCGTTACAAGGTGGAAGTTACTCTTATAATATTATCAAGTACATCCAGTGAGATGGGATTTAACTGGTTCAAACAGGTTCTCGCGAACCAGTTCCAGGATTGTTTTAAATCAAATATTTTCGTTATCCAACGAATTATTACTTTCATATTTTTCTTTTATCAATTCCACTGACAAAAAAATTGAGCATGTGAAGCATGAGAGAAACGGTTCCTGAAAAATTTGATTCCCATCACTAGGTACATTCGTAATTCTTACAAACCCATGTGTATTTTACGATCAATTCCCCTAAATATTATCCTAATGATATTGAGTAGTGTAATATCCCCAATAAAATTATACGTTATGACAAAAAATGTTGTTATTGTAAGAGCTACTCCACGGCGAACCGTGATGCCTTTCAGGCGAAAAAACAAAATGGCGGCTTGGAAGTTAGTACGTTTTCGAAGTAGATTTTTGAAAATCAGTTTCGCCAACGCAGCGCTGTTATGAGCTATTTACATTAAAAATTCATGAGAAATTGTGCACGGCAAGTAATGAACCTTTGAGGCGTCAGTTTTAATCGTCTAACCGTTGTCGCATGCCTATTCCTGGATAGGAACGGTAAATTCCGAAGGGTTTTTATTAATAATGTCTTCAGAAATGTAGTGTTTCTCGGTATATCAATCTTAATATCATGTGTACGGCCGGTAAAATAATAAATATAGGACGATATTCGACGATAGAATATTCAATATTCATTTAACTTAATGTTAGGGAATGTATATTTTAAATATCACTGGTGTTTCAAACGCCAATTACATTGCTGGAAGGAGACCTGGTCTAGATCTACATATATTTAATTACTTTAAACAGATATTGTATTTGTAAATGTTCGCACAGGCTTCATAATATCAGGTCTGTCGATGCTGCAATTTGTTTTGGTAGTAAATAAATTACGGAGTTATATACAGGATATAGCCTTTAACGTGTTTAGTAAGAACTAGTTGCCATAATAGCTGGAGCGTAATGTTAACACTCAACCTATTGTCATTGTCAACAACTCGCGTCGACTACTGCAAAGCAGTGTAACATTAACTAAAGGGTTATTTTGCAATTTCAAGACTGTATATCAGAACATATTTTGTTATAAACAACAGTTCATTAAATTAACACAATAAATTCACAACTTAAATTACTTGCCAGTGAAGCTTTCGTTTGTACTGGTTCAATGTACACAGGACCGGACTTACTAATAGGCCAGGTAGGCCAGTTGCCTAGAGCCAAGTGGTATCCTGGGGCCCACCGGAACTAATTTGACGTAATGATGAGTTACATTGTGTTAAGTTTCGGTCATGAATACACACTATATAAATATTAACGGTTATACGTAAAGCTACACGCTACAGCTATTAGGACTGCAGGTTAAAATACGGTATGTGCTGTAGACTATAAATATTTCAAATTATGTTATGATTATTATATTCTATCCATGAGAGTAATTCGGTTTTCCAATGTTGCTAGAATTCAATAAAATACTGACAAAGAAGGCAAACTTAGAGTATAGTTGTCTCGGCTTGATGCTATTGAATTTTTACGTTAGTGAAAAAAACAATCCTGTGACTTGGTCCACGTAGACTATATACCACGGTACACAATGTTTGCGCTTGTATACATCCGTACAGCTTTTATTTTTCCAAATATTCCAAGTTATTTTCACGTAGTCGAATATCAGCATACAATTATCGCTTTCGGCGGTTCTTAAATACCGTTAAAATAAAACGAACACGACCACAAACAGGCCTTACTTGTCGCGCAAAGGATTAAAGCGATTTTTCATAACTGTTAAAGCCAATTTCGCGCTTGTAATCTCGTATTGTGGTCGATCGTTTAAAGCCTGCAGGTCTATATCTAGGCTACCGTGCATATTTTTTGCGTATGTAATATATGAAATACTCGGAACTTATACGGAAACTAGCGACGTTCGAAAATAGTCAAAATCCTATACTGTAAAGTTATGATGTGATCATGAAATTCAGCTCTATTCAAGTTTCATTGACTTGGATGTTCCATTGGTCCTGGTATCACCAGATTTGTATAATACTTTTACTACACAATGTATATTATATCTTACATGCCATTCTGTCTCGTCTGCTTTCCATCCACGAAAATGTTGTACCCATTAGGGGAGGTCTTGCTTGTAATGTCGCTGCCCTAAATAAAATAACTAAATGATATTTTGACGACAGCATAAATATTGTAGTAGGAAAATAAGAGTTATATGGGCAGATTATAGCCGGCCTTGTTGGGGTAAGCCTTGGCCCCTGGACCCAGGTTTTCTTCAATACAATATTTTTGGGATGCATCCGGACCCTCCCATATTGATGAATAAATAAATACACATATAAATATTATTTACGTTTGTCTTTCTTAACTCCTCTTTATGAATAAGAATAGTCCGTTAAAATGTTGTTGTCCTGTTATCTCAGGACTCCAGCTATTTGTTTAATTCCGTATAAACGTCATATTTTATTAATGAGTGAAATTAAATGACGCGAATGAATGTGAGGAATAGCCAAACAGTATATCACATGATCAAATACACCAAGTAATGTAGCTTAATGAAATAAAGGCATCACATCACTTCATAACTTATCTAATTACAAGTAATTTATACCACTATAATACATTATATTCATTTCAGTCAAAAGTTATGCTTACAGTAAATGAAATTTAGAAAAATAAAATCAGACGTCTTCTCTGGATCCTAGCTGATATTTATCATAAAAATATGGTTTATCAATCATTCTAGTTCATTTTTTTATTTTTCATGTAATTTAATTTCTACGTTGAGGGACGGGAAATGTAGAAATGTTGAATCCAAATGTTGAATCCATAAATTCGACAAAAGATATAAGCCATAAGTAAAAACTTTGAAGACGAAAACTATCACTGGTACTTAAGTATTGGTTTCTATCATGATCGAACCATTATATCTGACATTGGAAAATATTACCACAAGCATTTCAACATTAGTTTTAGATGGAAATGACTACTCTGGCTGTTTATAGTGTAGTTTGTGCCTGAATGTTGTCATTATTAAAGCAAGTGCTTCCTACCATTACCTGGTCACCTACCAGCAACTGAAAATACTATACTTCATTTTATAACTATGCCATGAGACAGTAGAAGATACTACGAGACAGAAAGGTGTACTATTGTACTGTAAATCGTATATAAGTATGAAATATATCTTACCTTTGGGCTGGAACCCTTATTACTCCGGCATTCGCCGCAGATGCCGCGGCAACGGCCGATCCCACTGCTGCCATCGCGGCCGCTTGGTGGTGATTAAAATGGTGAGACGGTTGGGTCACGACGGGACTCAGCGCCGACATAGAAAGCGACCCAACGCCGCATGAAGACGGCGGTATTCCCCCATTCAAAAACGATGCCGCCGCTGCAGCGGCAGCATAACCCGAGCAATAAGTGTTATAGTAATTGGACGCCGAGAAGGCGCTGTTGAATCTTGTTTCGTCGACAGAGGCGTTCATATCGACTGTATTTCGCTGCTTAGCCGGAATCATTCCACTGACTACGCTGCGAAGATTTGTTTTCGTCTTGTCATGAAGTTCTCGCGTCTGCGAGTTGTTATTTTCGTCGTTTTTCTGACCTGAATAAAAATGGCGAGACGTTGGGGTAGAATTTGTCGACAGTGGCGAAGCGGAATCCGATACTCCTCCCCCGTTCAATCCCCCCGACGATGAACCCGAAGTAACGCTGTTGCCTGTAGATCCCGTCGTTTGGTTCGTCTTCATGAATTTACAGCTGCTTCTCTGCTCAGTATCGATAGTGGCGGCATAGGATGCAGCATCTGTAGGATAGGTGTTGTTCAAATCAGCCGAAAATTGTGCTGCAGTTTGATAATTTTTATTTACAGAATTGGTCACGTATCCTCCTCCGTCTTGTCCGTACGAAAATCTGTTGCTTAAGTGACTAGGCTTGTGACCGAACCCTGCATGTCGCGGATAACTGTTTGTGTAAAAAGAGTCGCTAAATCGACTGCCGGGGTAGTACTGTCCATTATAACACGAACCGTTGTAATATCCGTCGAAAGAACCCGGATAATAAGCTGGTTCAGTTTGTCTGTAAAACCCGTTTTCAGTTATCGGAAAGTTTCCTGTTTTACACTGTTCGGTTTCATAATAATCGACGGACGATGACGTGGCGTTGGTGACATCATGTGCAGCATTGTCGTCATTTTCGATAGTTCCGTTGCACCTCGTGTCCAAGTTGTCGCTTGTCGGACTCAGTATCTGGTTGATACTGAATGTAATGTTATCTTGATGCTGGCTTTGTGGCGGCTGTGGGTTGTTGCCGTTCTGGGCTAACGATGTTTGCATGATGAGTCAGTCAGTCATTCGTGTATCTTGCTTGGAATAGAGCAACGTATTAACGAGTGTCATTCACTTCCTCTATGCGGTAAACTGCCGTATGTTTACCCCAAAGTGACAGCTTTAAAATCGAACGGCATCCATTTTGTTTACGTCTTCGCACATAGGCATGTCAAAACAGAGAGAACAGCCAGATCGATAACATTACTTTTATCATATCTTTAAGATAAAGAGGACGAGTAGAGATCGCTTTTATTGTGTTGTAAGGAAAAATGAACCTAAAATTAATACTTTAATGTTAACTAACAACACTCTGCTAATCTTGCCTCGGCCCACATTTCATTTAAATCAAATACACCTTCCAGATACTCCGTATATGAAAATGTGTATCATACATAATATTGCAGAACCTATCCTTGGTAGAGCTGGTCGTATAGAACACAAAGTACCTTATACAAGTTTCCAGTACTATAACAACGATATTTAGTTCACTCGCCTTCCTTTGTATCTGAAAGTGTAATAAGTTGTCAGCAGCCAATTTTGCTTTCGATGCAAATCTTTTGCAAAAATTAGCGTCCGTTTTTCTCGCGATTCCGCTCATTATTCTGCTGTCTCTCGCTTCGGGAGCTGATGAAATCATCGAACGGTGGATCAGCCTGTCTTTGATTAAAGATTCCCACTTCTGTTTTAAGTTGTGGTCTGTTGTGAATAACGACGTAATATTATTATAAAGACGCGGTTAGAATTTTTGTTTATAAATCGGTTGTGCCCATCCAAGATGAAGCCTTGATCACAGTAAATTTGCTTCTGGCTTCTGACTTGTTCTGACTGGCAGGCTAGCAACTCAATTTTCGATTCCGTAACATAACCGTTGAGAAAGTTGTACTATATCAGCATACACATTCTCTGTAGAATGGCCGGATATATGTATTCGCTAGTAACTTACTGATCAGCATGTAGTTCCCCTATATGGAATTTACTGTGCACTAATTGCAAAATATGTTGGTTACTCTTTCCCCTTGGCCTTATTCATTCGTTAATGTCACTCACATAATTTGGCTTTAAGCTTATATTGTAATATTTTTCGTTTACTATCGATTTTTCAACTCGTTAAGCAATGTCATTGTGATATGAATATTATTTATTATCCTCAAATCTATTAATGCATAAAAGAATGGGGCGCATAATTGTGCATAATAAATTGGTACTCTGAGATATTTAATTAATTTAATATAATAAAATAAAATAGAATAAAATTGATATATTTACCGTCAACCAGGTTCTCTTCTTCTAGGTAGTGGTGAGATTCGACTTGTTGCTAACTAAAAAATTGGGGATATAAAGTATTAGTTACTTAAAAAATGAATTGAATATCACTGATGAGAGAAGGGATGTTATTTATTTTTCGTGTTAGTTGAGGGATAAAAAATGAAACGTGTGCGATATCATCCTGTTGGGAACGATTTTTTGCGGGGACACTGGAATTAAAACGGGCGTTGGGACGGTAAAGTGTCATAGGGGCGCTGTAGCATTTCATGCTGGAATTTATATAAAGGTCGCTGAATAATAAAATAAAGTCGAATGTCTAGCCTAATGTTCACTCACACCAATGTATACCATGTTAGATAAATAAATAAACAATTAAGAGGCGCGCTTCACTTGATCTTAAATTGTGGAGAAAGTGAAGAATGAATATGAAAGGCTAGATAAACCGGTGTAACATTTTGTTTTCTTCTGCAAAGCGTATTCCGCCATAATAATCTAAATTTTTTTGAAATTAAGCTCATGACTGTGAACTGAAATTTTGTATAGTAAGCAAATATCTAACAATATTACGCTTCATTTGTCACAATATATTCCGCGTTATAATTACATAAAGGAGTCAAGATTCATACGTGCTCGTTTACCCCAGCGACTCATCCCGGAAACTGTAATATTTTTAAGTGAGTGAACATCTAGTCCGTCAAGCCGGGTTGGAGTTTGACAGTTACATTCTGGAGTAGCCGCAATGGCAGACAATAATATTGTTCACACGCGTCGTAAAATTTCAATTATTTTTTTTTGAATAATCGTCGGTGAATGGCGTTTTGATATGTGTGCCTATGTGAATTGCTAGAAATATATCGTTTGTGGATATTTATTTGAATTCAAATAGAGAGAAGTACGTATTTAAAACTGCAACATTTTCGGGGCTATTTGGATTTTTTTATCTTAAATATGCGATTGTGGCTTGTATGGGGCTGAATACCGTTTTCAACATCGAGAATAACAATCTTCCCATGTACATATCGTGTATTTCAAGATTATATAAAAGTACTCCATTGAGAAATTTCCGCGTCCTTTGATCAGAGTTACCTCTATTTCCTTCTGAGTAAAAGCTATGGGAATGACCCGCGTTAACATATGCTGTTAAGACGACAATCTACTTACGTGAGATTTTCTTGTAAACCATTAAGAATTCGTAAACAATCTCAACCACTGTCGCTTGCGAAATATCGACGAAAATAAATAAGGTCGGGATTAGCTCGAGATTAACAAAGTGGACAGTGTAGCTAGCATTCGTCAGCGGCGATTTTGTTATAACGACCACGTCGCAAACTATGTCGTCTCAGCGTTGAAACCTCTTTATTCGCCGTGTCATGTAATAAAAAAGGTTTCCTATTGGATTATCTTCGCCGCAGTCTGTTTTGGAAGAGATTTTCGGGAAATAATAAATGAACTAATCAGAACGTATTGAAATTGTATGATAATATTATTTTTGTAGGTTCGTCCCCAAATGAACTAGTTGATAAAATACTGCAAAATAAGCCATTACCTAAATTCAACGTTCATTACTGTAATTTTATAAATTTTACTTGAACAGCCGCTAAAAATTAAATTGTTTACGCCGGACTTCATTCGCCCCTTCGTTATTTCCGTTGTAAAGATGTCCTACTATGTCTTGTAATGTTAATATTTTATATTTAAAGACAAAGGAATGATTTGATTACATATAATAAGACTATTTAAGGTGTACATAATCTAGATAGAAAAAGAATAGCGGTATTCTTTCAGCAGCGAATTCGGTTGTATACTCGTGTCTTTACTGCCGTCTAACGGACATTTTGACTTTACGGAGACTAGATACTGGTTATTATTATATTTGTGGACAGTTATCATTAATAAAATATATATTTTTGCTAAATCCTAATTTCAAATCTTAATTTCTAAATTATTAGTTTTTAAAGTTAGCTTTCGTCCAACTTTGAAACAGAGTAAGTGAATATACAAAAGTGAGGATACAAAATATCTTATTGTAGCGTTATGTACTAATGAAAGTACACATGCAACACGCACATGAGGTCGAAACGGTTTCATCTCGGGAAAGTATTACTTATCTCTCTCCAAACGTATCCCCTGTTGTTGTCTAATTTCCCTATTCACTTTGAAAATATTTTTGATCACTCGACGCTAGTATCATTCATTCTATCGCTTCTTACCTTCGAACCTTTCTAATTGAGCGCTATAACAACAAATGCATGCACCATTACAATCATTTCACTATGTTCCACGTGTGTATGTTTTGCCTTATTCCACTCTGAGCTACTTTCAAACGCGCTTCTGTTGTCAGCGCCAATCGATTACGCCCAACAGCATTCTTTTAATTACCTTATTATTTCCAAATAAACCACATGGGTTTTAGCTCACCCACCTGTGTTGGGAACTGTGGGGGGCGCTTTTTATGTGTTGCGAGATTTTAACGAGGTGTTGAAGTGATAGTTTTGAATTAATTTTGACTTTATTGTTGATGATCCCAAAACCGCATGTAGGACTGAGCCAAATGCCTGCCACCCTGGCTGAAGCTTTCTATCTTGGTAGGAGATTAGGTTGTTTACAACTTCATACAGGTTATTAGTTTGGTTTAACCTCGATTCTTATCTCACAAGCGGTATATTGTTAATTTTACATGGATCATACCACCTGAACACTTCGAGCCGAGCAAATTTACAAACTCTAATTGGTTTTAAACGTAGATTCATATCGAAATTTCCATCAATAACGCAGTATGCTTTGTTATTGTTGAAAACAGTCTGAATGTAATACTATGACTTTTATGTATTTTAATGTCCCAGTAATGCTGTTGTCTGTTTTTAATTTAATTTCTGCTATTCTACGCCAACTCGCGAGCTTGACTAAAACAAAGAATTCAGACAATAAAAAAAGCATTTTTGCGAGCGCATCTTCTGACCTACCCGAAAGAAAACCATCTGGGGAAAATAGATAACCCCTACTCGAACAAGTATTTGTATAGCTTCACATAAGCTCTAAAGGACCGGAATTCCGAACCTTATCCCCCAACTTCCACCCTACTTTCAGTTTTTACTTTACGTCTATTCGCTCTGCTGTCAACGTATCGCATTTGTTATTTCTGGCAAATTGCGTTAAGCGTTGCAATAACAAAACAACGAAGCATAGGAAGATTCGATGTCTTTCTTCGCCGGGTAGGTTTCATGCAGCTGTTTGAAAACAAGTTGGAAAGTAATCACGGAAATCCAACACTACTCGGTCAGTTAGCGTCAAAACATCTCATGTGGTGACGAAATAAGTGATTATGCAAGGAATAACTTTGAAAAAAAACGTTTTAATTTGTTCGAATGGTGTTGATTTAGTGAGTGGGCTATGAAGAATGTCCAATTTTTATTGTTGTGTTAGGAACTATCGTCTAAGTAAAAATAAGAGAAAGAAAAGTATGTCGTGTAGGTAAGAAACCACCAAAAACCATCGTAAAACAACAAATAAAATTTTGGGGTCAACTTATATTTGAGTCATTAGATTTATTAGGTTTTTTGTCCCACATTTTGCCTCGCCTCATACCAAAGCATTTTCGGTAATTTTTACCCCTCTATTTTTATATAGGTTGCACGACATATGTGTAATGTAATTGTAATTGCAAATATCCGTGTAGAAAATGACATCTAATTTCTGTGATATTTTTTTATTCAACTCTACATCGTACAAAATTGTGAACATTTGAACTTCATATAAAAATGTGTAATCTTCTGCAATTTCTTCGATTGGTTTTCGGAATGAAAATCTAGAAGCGGCACCGATATTTGCACAGTGGGAGGTATTTTCCTCAGTTTTTACAGTGGTAGAAATTAACTTGCACTAATATCACTCAGCAGCAGATTAATTACCCGTGATACAGGGTGAAACAATTCAATCCAACATTTTATCTAGCCAGCATAAGAAATATTGTAGTAGTTTCATCACTATTGACACTTGTTCAGTTGAATAGTTTCTTTCTGTATGTGGCATACATATATTGGCACATAATGTACACACAAGTACAGTGGTAAAATTCTACCATTTCCACGCCTACACCAGCGTCTATAGATTACTGCTGTAGTAACTTTTGAATTATTTTACTATAGAAAACTCGTGGATAGTTACTCACACTACTATATGCTATCTATGAACAATATACCCACCCTCCATATCTAAACATACGTCACTAGAACCGCAAAGGTTTCCTCATTTTTACTTTCTTCATCATCAATAAAAATATGGATGGTGTGTTTTCCAGCTGACCTGACTCCAGAGGCAAACTGCAACCCGATTGTAAACGTTTCTCCAGGTCCAAGCTGTCAAATAGCACATGGTAGAATCTATTATACTAAATTCTGTGTATTTTCCATTGATTTATACACTTAGGAAACATTACCTGAAAGTTGTTTTCTTTGAAATGAAGCAAATCTGGTCTGCTTGTCAAAAGCTGGAAGTTTTTTCTTGATGGATAAGGATTTGTGTATGTAATCTTCTTGAAACAACCTTTGCCTCCACTCAATGGAATCTCAATGTCAAACTCCTGATTGTTTGAATTAAATATAATATTATTTGGAGATAATGGTATTTGTCATTTGATTTAAAGTAATATAGATGGCTTTCATATGTTCTACCATACTATTAGCTATGAGTTATGATATAAAGAAATTAGTGTAAAACATTAAGTTGTATATTACTTGTGCAGTATCAAAAAGCTGTACAGTGGATAGTATTATATATTTCCAAGTGGTATTTTATGTGACAATGGGCTGCCCTACCTTTGTCACAATAGGTTGTTTGCTGTTAACAGCGATGAGCCAACTTCTTATCAGTTGATGATATTCCATATCGACGACATTTATGTACATGTATTTGGTCCCAGCTGTACCCAATGTCCTGACACCAACAGTCAGTTCTCGCACAGTGTTGGCAGAAAGCAGGAAGGAATCGGATGGTGCCACCTGTATACAGAAACTTTATTCTACCTGCATATGATTTGTTATTGCCATGAACAATAAATGAAAAAATGTGATATCCATTCAACTCTGAAGAGGATTCACTCACTCACTTCCATTTGTAAAGGATGAGAAGAGAAGGCTTTAACCATTCGACCAGTCTGGGTTCCTTTCAGCACAAGGGCCAAACGAGTAGTCTGACCAAGCACGCAACTCACATCGACTCTTTGCAAGGCGTGTATATAAAACTGCCAGATTTGTATCGGAGATGAGATGAATGAATCGCTGCAAATACGAAGACGATACAAATTATTATCACAACATACATCGGATAATAATGAAGGAATAAATTCTTCACCGGACTCGGATAAAACTCACTTGTACAACGCGAGGAAGAACCGTCTTATTGATGGTGAGGCAGAACACGGGGCCTTGATAAATATTTCTTGTGGTTCGTTTGGAGAGGCTGACCTAGCCTGACATATGACCTCGGGATCACTGCACTCGACATGAAAGTGACTGGAAGCATACTTGTTTTCTACAGTGATAAAATCATTGTTAACTTTTGAATTCAAAATTGGATTTAAATCCAATTTATTGTCTATGTATAAAACCTGAGTCTGTCAATTTGAACGGTGGAAGACGAATGCATTTCTTCAGAAACGAATTTTCTGGATTGTAAAATCTGAAAGTCTGGTCTATTATATGAGGCTGTGGCTCAACGTTCAGTTGAAGTACAGAGAGTGGCTTGTTGTCACTTGTGCGAAGGAAAGCCTAAATCAGAGGGTGTAGACGTTAAAGTTATCTCTAATTATCTATGAGAGGCAAACCGAGATCCACTACTTACCCTTGCAACTTTTGCTTTGATTGTACCATTACTCTTCTGCTGCTTTTTCATTGGTTGTAAAGCTGTTGTAGTCGGTTTGAAAAACTGGCTGGGTCCCAGCATAGGATCAGAATCTACTTCAAATCCTTGGTAACGAAAAGGGACATATACGGTTTCTTTGGGACGGAGGAATACCTGATAACAAAAAGACATTATTGTGTGATTGTTCAGTTCTCCTTTGCTATAATTTCTCTCGCCTTACTTGGGGAAGTGATGTCCCGGGGTCAAAGTTGAACATGTTTTCTTCTACTGGTGTGTGGAGGCCACAGATGGATTTAAAGAATCTCCATTCTCTGGAATCTGTCACGACTCTGTAATTTTATTATATTATTGTAGAACTGACAAACCAAGAACTGTGGAATTGATTTGATCTCATTTAAAGACAGACTTTAATAATTGCAAAATGCTGTCCCAACGACATGACATCACAATCAGCAAGATCTCTCCGGAAATGTATACCTTAACTCTGGAGAATCACAATCGATAGTAACTGTGTGCTGTTTATTGAATGGATTCTTGACAAGCAGTTCTACGAAATGAGCCGATCCAAGAGTAGGTCGTATGGTGTGTTGTGTAGTGATAGACAAAGTCAGTAACTCTGTGATGTAATTAGGCTTTAGTCTTGAACGATATGTTTCAACTGTTCTCAGATCCCTCAGTTTAAGAGTTCTTTCTTGTTTGTTCACCTAAGAAAATGAATAAAGCTTATTCAACTTCCAAGGTCAATAACTAAACTCCTTATGGGATAAATCGGGCTTAAATCCTTACCAAAGCACGCTGTCCAATCCTTTCAATATTACTAGCTTGTTTGTCGCTTCCCTGTTTCTCGGCTTCTCTGATAGCAAGCATACGAGCAAGTTTTCGTTTGCGATCGGATTCGATAGACTTATCTGTGACGATTTTAATGCTGCGAAAGAGTGAATTGAAAAGTTAATATTGTCAGTAGAGCTGATAGAAAATCAATCTTACATCTGAGTGTATTACTCACCTATCAGAAGTTAAATACATTAAGATAGGAAAGATGTAAATAGGTGTAAAGCATTTTTGGTACTAATTTGCATAGAAGGTAAATTATGTCTCACTTGTCATCGAGTGAGCGATCTTCTTCGTTCGTATTAAGCAGCAGAAGTTCAGAAAGTTCTGTGTTAAGTTCAGTCAATTTCTTGGCCTGACATTTCTTTGCTCTGTTGTAAGCTGAAATATTACTCGAATCATTAGATACTTAGCTGATTTGATGTAGCTTGAAGTAGGAGTCACCACTGTATATATAGAAATGGATTTACCTGGTTGCCCCGAGAATGATTTGGCTGTTGAAATACTGCCACCAGAGAAAGTAGTACCGGAGATATCAGCTATTACCGAATGCTTCTTTGTTCCTTTCAGTAGGTCAGTGTTAACAGAAGCTTTGCTTTCGGTAACATAACCAACATTGGCCAGTCTGTTAGGTAAAAGGAAAAAGATTTCCCAAAGTTGCTGAAGATCTTGTAAAGTTGGTATAATGGCTTGTAAGTTAGTGAAAGTAGATTCAAGGAAATTTACCTCAAATGCAACTTGCCACTATAGGTCTTGGTCAGACCCAGAGGTCGTACAGTTCCACCAGTTTTCATTTCCCCAGTTATCGTTGGAATATTGTCAGTGTGTTCTGCAAAAACAACATCAATCTCGTGGTTCACTGCTACGGCAGGTCTTCCTTGTCTCAACAAGTGCTGTCAAGAAAAAGAAAAACTATCATTAGTACAGGTTGAACACCGATTGCCCAGCATCGTTTAATTAATTATAGTTTAATTTAATGGTGTACTAGAGTAATAATATATTCCAAGTGTCTTCTTGCCCTCACCTTCAATGGAAGTGACAAAGATCCAACTAGCATTAAAGAATCTCCATCCCACACATCGATATGAAGATTATGTGTTCTAATATATTGTAGAAAAGATGTGTTCTCTCCTGGATTCATGTTTGCCGGATCTACGTAGTATTTTACTTCGAGACCAGGACGACCCTGATCAAGATGTTCCCCAGCCTCAATTTTTCTGAGGATGTGCGGGAGAGATGATGCACTTCTGCAAGATACAATTCTAGTTTACGTGAAGTCAACAAAAACTGGAAAAGATGAACCATGGATACCTTTTGACTCCAAGGTCATCTGCTTTTTCTGACTGATGCACCAAGCTCATTCTGCTGGTCGTAACCGGTTGAAAGCGGTAAAATTGGAAGGAACAAAAGATGGAATTCAGCTGTGGTGGAGCAGCTTCCCCTGGGCCTGGTGATGGTTTCATGAAAGCAAGAAACTGAACAATGATTTCATTCGTCTGCAATGGGTCGAAAATGTCTGTCTTGATGTCCACGTTGTCCAGGTTATCGTTGACATCCACGACTTCAGGAGGGTTACCCATATGATCCACGATATTTGGGAATCCTGCCGCATACATTCTAGCATAGGCCGCACGAGTCATTCCGGGTGTTCTGGATAATTCCAACAACAAATTATAAGTTCAGCCTCGAGTATAAGAATTGCCTATCTATAAAATACCTCTGTGCCACAGGTAATATTGGTGGAGCATGTACGGGGGGCATATCACCCTCCATTTCAAGATGAGTTATTTCAACATTCATCACATTGCTTGGCATTCTCATTTTGCTCTGGTATTCCGAGGCCGGATCATGGATCCTGGAAGCCTGGAGGAATCATCAACCAATCGGTAATAAAAACTCTAAACAACTCCTTTTCTGGATTAATTTTGTTACCTTCAGATAAGCTTGAGGTGAAGAGGGTAGTGGAGGCTTGGAAGCCACTGATGCGGATAACTGAGAAACATCTGATGCGTTGATGCTATTTACGGGAACGTCTGTTAATGATTGCGTGTCTGAAGTTAAGAACCGAAATCTGGAATGAGGATACATCCTACGTAACGGCAGATATATATGCACAGACACAGAGGTGAAGGTGCTTTAGCTCTTGTAATATAAATTAAGCTGGAATAAAGTGTAAAGTATTTAGATCTCCTGTGCATACCTAATCTTCCCCCAGTCAGCATTGTCATCCACCATATTGGGGGCATAAAATAACACATTGTCCGGGTTCTTTTCCATTCCTCCCTGAATATTAAACAATAATGGCATGAAGTCAAGGAAAAACTCTTAAGGCATTTGCAATTCTGTGAACTTTACCAAGAGCGACAAAGTTACGAAACTGCTTGGATTTAACTGATGTTGGAAAGGACACCACGCCGTCCATCGAACAGAAATTGAGACTGGCTGCGATCGTAACGAAGAAGCAGATCCTAATGCTGAATTAATTTTAATGTAAGTTACACAATGAAACTCTTGAGTTGATATGAAACGATATGATGACAACACCTTTCATATTGACTTGCGATGTGTAAGGCAAAGCCAATTGATATTCTATCTGCATTGCAATTGCTAATCCAGGATCGTCTACCATCTCATCAAGTTGCACACGACTGCGTAGAACTAAACAGGTTGAAGGTGAAGAGCTGAAGTCAAAAGTCAAATCATCAGTAACAAATAAAGAAAGGAATTAAAATAGAATGTTATTAAATGACCTACAACCATAACAATATACAATTTTACTTTGCTGCCATGCTTGTATCTTTGCGTTTTCCCCTCCCAAAACTTCCCTGTCTTGAACCGAGCACAGCTTCGGGTTCCAGTTGGCTGAATTGGGGTTTTTGTATGTAGCAGTAGCCATTGTGAACACCAACCTGGACAAAATAATTTCAGCATGGCATATATCAAAGTTCTATAAGTTGAAATCGTTGAACTTATAATTCTTTATAATGTATAGTATTTATACCATTAGTCTTCGCTCTGTAATAACAACTGTTTTCCCATCATCTTCAGCTTTATCTTTAAGCAGTCTGTCTTTGTTGATACGACTGCAAAGCAGCGCTTCAAATTTATCAACGTTCATCGCTCCATAGTTAAGAGATAGATTGTCAAGATAACAGGTGTGAGATGGAAGCGGTTCAGATTTTGCAAAGTGATCTGGCGCTGCAAATGAATCAATTGTTTTTATGCTGAATTGATATAGTTTTTCGGCTTATGGCGATTACCTTGTCCTGACTTTGCTGAAGCTGGAACCATACCAGCTAGACAGTAATCGGAAGCAAAGAATACATTTTCTGGCATCAGATGCATGACTGATTCGAGAGCCTTATGAGTTTGCAAATGATATGTAAGCTGACATCCTGGTACTAGCTGTATGTTTTCATTAGCTAAATCAAAGCAGAATAATATCAGTTTTGTTGAAGCGACTGTTTTCAATATTTTTGGTTCAAGAAATCTTGTCATCTACTATGTAGGATGAGCTGGGTCATTAACAGAAGAAGCTGGAGGTGCGAACTTATTTTACATGACGAATTTGAAATACAGAAATTATAGGAAAAGGGGGCTGAGAAACCAAAGTACATACTTTCAATAGAGTCTCCCATAAATAACAGAGCACGAGGTGTTCCATGGTAAACATCCATTCTGTATGAAAATAAGCATTCACTATTAGTTGTATGAAATAAATAGCTGACTATGACTACTGAAGAGACGACTGACCTCTTTACTACTAAATTGTCTTGAGTAGAGGTGTCTGTTATTTGCTGTTCTGACTTGAAGGGTCGTATCACTCCCCAACCCAGTGTTCTCTTTGTAGTTATAATTTCTTCACCGCTCAGAGGATTTCTCGGCGATTTTGTCACTGCGATTTCCAAAACCAATATCACGTTTGGATCACTTATCTCCGTGTGGAAATAAACAGTCTCGAAAAAGCAAAAGTGAATATAATTACGACTGACATAAAAGACATATTTTTATCGATTTGCATAACATTAATAATCCAAAGATTTATCTGTAAACAATTTATGATATTATTTCAAATAAGTAAAATAAACCTTCATGCAGTTCAACTCAGAACGTTGCGATTCATCGTCGCTTGGACGAAAAGATTTACTTTTCCAAGTTTCTCCAATGAATCTTCTGTAAACGACGTCATACAAGCTTAGTCGTATTTCATACTGGGCATCATAGACATCAGGAACACTCTAAAAATTATAGTTTGAATAAAAACCTTGACGGCACAGATATTCCTAGAGCTGAAGCTCTTGCAAAAACTTCTCCGCATACTTGTGGACTTCTTAAAAAGTTTAGCGCCATTCACATTCAAATGCGATGTACCTACATTGAATACTTCTATAGATCTTGTGCAATTATTTAGAAGACATATGTCTACAATAACATGCCTAGTGGCAATATGTTGTATTATACCTGACTGCGAATTAGTATCAGATCTATTAAACGCAAGCAAATGCTGATGCCGCTGGCCTTCCTCCAAGGATCCTTTATCTTTATAGACCAAAATCCATTATATTTGTTGTGTTTTTTATGTGGAGCTGGTACAAGATTATAGAACATTGCTGTGACACCATTGTCATCAAACTCTTCTGCATTGTTCGAGTTTTCGTTGTTGCTAACAGTTTGGGCTTGTTGAGGAAACAAATTTGACTCTGTACTAAATGAGTCTTGAGTCGGAAGTTTGAATGATACTGTACGAATTCTAGATTGTGTATCTTCCATCTCTTTAACCGTGAGCTGGAAAGACTTATTGGAAATGTGGCTGACTTCCTCGTTTTGTTGTATCTAGTGTATGAACTGCACATTACTAGCCCAGTTCACTGGCTTCATACGAGTCAAGTGAATAGAAAACCGAATGTAATAAACACATGATACTTCTTCAGTTAAGTTAGCAAATATTCTGAATTTTTTACGATGATTCTTTTGCATTTCAAATCTGTTCCGTCTGCTTTCATAATATTAATAAACTTCATTTAATGAATTTTAGGAACAACAAGCAATAGATCATTGGATGACAACAAAAGATGAAATTCCAGAAGTATGGATACAGCAGTAAACTCTTCTCTCTACTTTTCAAGGTAAATGCTGATCTATTATTTACCCTACATTGATATTTCTGCTTCAATGCACTCCCATATAGTAATTTATAATGTATAGACTGATGGATTAGCTTTCGTGGATACTTTAGGAATTTCTAGCTATCACATCCCTGCATATTACAAATTTTTAGCAACTACAAACCATTCTTCTGATCAAATTAAGTGGGGGCTAGATCCAGTCGAACTATTTAATTTGAAATTTAACATACGATAATCTGCAACCTTTTTATCATCAACACATCGACTAAGCATAAACATACTACGTCTATGTCTATGCCTTTCCAGACAACATCACTATTTTAACACTTCACTAAACCTGGTACACTTTACTTATGTTGCATTCCCTCCTTGCTTGAACAGACAGGACTAAATACCACAGCTTGCACTAAAACGAATCGTAATCTAACACTATTTCCATAAGGTTGTATTTGTAATGTTATTGTAAGTTGGGAAAATCTGTAATTAGTCTCCCTGAGAGCTCATCATTTGTGGGCTACCAGCTCCTCTCCTATAACAATCAAACCTACATTCATAACCACTATCAAGTGCTTGTTGAGATTCTGATGGTATAAAAGAAATATATAGCCTGTTGCCACGATTCTGTGACATCACCAACGCTCCTTAATTCGATTGTTATATCACAAAACCCGTCTAGAGCGCTCCGCTTGAATCAATATAATAAAATTTCTGCTGTAAATTTGATAATCACAAATATTGATTTAACAGTGTAGATCGCACCCTAAAAACCTAACCAAAATTGTTACACTACTGCAATAAATTCAGTGCATACGAGAGAAGGGGAAAGCTAACTTGCAATTGAAGTGATTTTATACAGGTTTATAACAGAGCATTGTACTCTATCAAGGTAATTCAGATTACTGAGAGTTAAGAGGATTTCATGCTTTTAACTTAAAAGCACAGAATATTAATCAGCAGCATTGGCAATGTGCCAAAGTGGTTCTTACAGGAATAAATATTAAGGGCCAATATCATACTATGACTACTCATACCCATACCCAAATTTAATGTTAGGTCACATTAGCACTAAGCCAGTGTAATTATAGTGACCAATAAATACTTCCATAATGGCTTTACCTTCATCATGTCATATAATAATATTCAGAATAAACAATCCCAGCATGATGTAAAAATTAAAATTTGCTTGAATTGGTAACCGTTACTATCTCTTTAGAAGATGTACTAGTTGAAATTAAATAGCATCATACCAAAGACCGGTATCCACTGACAGCAGTAATACACAGACGATATCCCTGCGATATGAAACCATGGATTCGCTCCTTATGTGGCTCCACGTCATTGAAATTTTCCATAACATAGTTCCATGATAATGCTTTCATCATTCTTACATCACAAAGAAAAATCAACATATTTAAAACAAGTGGTTGTGAGATATTTGAAAACAGTATGATAATAATCTATTTCAAATCCCGGAGTTAATGCCTCAAAGACTTTTTTTGTCTACTGGTATAAGTTATTCGAAGTGCCTTATAGGGTGTGATTGCCAGGAAGATTTACAGAAAAGTGCCAAAAGTAGTTGCCTAGTTTACTCACTCCTAAATTCATTCCCAAGGTCCCATTCCCCAAGGTTTTGGGGTAATGGATCCTTACTAAGGATAATAATATAATGGATATCTGAGTACCCTGTTTAGGTGAATAAATTGATTTCTATGTCAAAATGAGACTAAAATAAGTAATATTTTAGAGCAGGATTAGATTGGAATAGCTAAAAAACGATTTTAGAATAATTCAAGATCACATTATATTAAAATATTAAATTATATGACTATGCTAAATGCAGATTTTATATGGAATATATAAGTACTATTTTTACTTCACCTGATGCAAGTGTATGTAGCAAATTACAATTGAGATCCTTCTCCTTTTCCTCAAAAATAAACAGAAATTAGGCGACGAACACAAAAATCACGATTTTGTTGATGTTTTGGTTTTGTTTACTACAACGGAATTTTATGCATGACTTAACACTTGAATTTATCTTGAATGAATTCTATATTTCACGAAATGGTGCATTTTTCGCAACAATTTTCACGATACAAATTGAAAAATGAATTTTTATAGATTAGGGAATTTTGAAACTTTACTTAATATTACATATAAATAGGAGGAATTAATTTTCAAATTGTTACTGACGTAATTATTGGCTGTAGAATTCGCTAAAGGTCATTCGTCCTGCTTGATTAAATAAGTTTTGCTTACTAGTATTTGTCACGTGAAATGACAGCTGGCTTAAAATAAACCTGATGTCGCGAAAACAAAGACGAGGTCGTGTTGTTTTGACTTTGGTCTGTGCATATCGCAGATTCTGCTGTTTTGATTCCGTATAAGGCGAAGATGCATGTAAGGATAGAATGACTTGAAATGGCATTAGTTTCAAGTGAGGACACCTGCGCTCAACCACGCGTGTCATACCAGTCTGTCTGGATTGCCGCCTCGCTAGAATAGTTAGTAAAGGTGGTATTTCTGGTTTTTAAATAGAGAATATTTTTTTGTCGTTCGTTGGCTTTCAAGCCGTAGTATTATGCTACACACTCGGCAGCTGTGGAACAAGAGATATACTCTGTGTATTTAGGCTTCGTTAAAGATCGTTTAGAGCAAAAGGAAAGAAATAAGTTGCAGAAACGAGTTGCATAGTGTTAATCACAGTCCATTATCCATGGTCAGTATTGTTTAGAATATCAAGCTCACACATCAACATACATATTCTGCGTGTTTAAAGAGAGAAAAAATTAAGCACTAGGCACGAAGGCTGTAAAGTCGGAAGAATTCTCGGGCCACAACTCTTCCTCTTTCCTTTGTCAAATTTTCACATGACTACAACCATCTTTGTTCTTATTTTTTGTTGTCACATATTTACATACATCAGGGGTATTACCTTCATTAACTTTATATCCAAACAGGATAGGGTGTGATGAAGTAGCATGATTTAGATTGACAGTGATGTAATGCAATGTAATAATCAATTTTGAAAATGAGTTGCATCATACATTGAGGAGTCTGAATAGACGTTTTGTGTTTTGACTCCAATACAAATTGAGATCACTGTTTGTATTCCATTAATATGTTGACTTATTAAATAGGATAGTAAATATGAATTTTTGTCATTTCAGCAGATTTATTGCCTCGCTTGCATTGTCACTGTGATTATATTTAATGGCTGACGATGATGACGCAGAAGTTACCGAGGAGTCGGCGTACTCATATAAATTCCACGATGGATCTCTGTCATCTCAGATATTGACCGGACTGAACGACCTCAGGCTTGCAAAAAAATTTTTCGACATGACTTTATCCGTTGGCAAACACAGATTCAGTTGTCACCGGGTCGTACTTGCGTCATCAAGTGATTATTTTAGGTTTGAATTTTAAATAATAATACCAGATGCTAATATGAAATAATATTTATAATTTGAAATAAATTTTTTGTTCATTCAAATTTATTCTTTTTTTGACTGTAACCCCTATCCCAAATAATAAGCTAGAACACATACTATATTTGAACCTGAACTGGAACCCCTCATTTCTTTCTGTTGAACAAGGTTTGTATTTGAAGTTATCATGACAAACATATTTCTATCTAGGAGCATGTTTGGCGGAATGATGAGAGAAAGCTTTACAGACAAAGTCACTATTTTTGACGTGGAACCTATCATTATGCAGTTACTGATCGAATTCTGTTACACAGGAGACGTTGAAATAACGATCGAAAATGTAGAACCATTATTAAAAGCTGCCGATTTGTTTCAAGTAAGTTCGGAATCCAAAACCAAACCAAAAACCAAAAAGTTGTGCTTCTGAAATTCATTCTGCAGCTTTGAAGTATGCATTGTATTGGTTTTTAGTGGTCTCTGTTAAAATTCAATATCAGGTATTCACTTTTGATAGTCTTTTCAAATAATCAATACCTTTGTTGGATGTGATCTTGGACTCAGACAGTAACTGCCTAGAAATTGCCAGTATAATTAAGTACATTGTTGTAAATAATCAATTTTTATTAATTTTCAGTTTTCAACGATAAAAGATGCCTGTTGTCATTTTCTTGGAAACCACCTCCACACTTCGAACTGCCTCAACATCGAACATTTTGCAGACAGCATGTGTTGTACCGACCTTGCCAACAAAGCCTTAAGCTACATTGCTCGTCATATTGTTGAAGTCGTGCAGTTACCAGAATTTCTTCATCTGCCAGTTGAAAAAATTTTAAAGGTAGAAATAAGTAAATTTAAGTCTCATTGAAAAATTTATATAGAGCATTAGACTGGTATTTTTGTTATAAATTGTATACCAATTAATTCAATCAGAATCCTTGTGACCCACTAAGCTTATTTTCGTAGGGATCTTAAAATGCAATACAAAGAAATGTTAATTCATAATTCGTCAATTTTTTGTATATTACTTTCATATAATTTAGTTTAAATTTTTCAATCCCCGGAACATATCCATGACCCCATGAACTGTTCTGTTCCCCCCCTAAGTGGTATATGCTTTGCTTGTTGGTAATATATGATATTTAGTAATGTTCAATATCAATGTACTCAAATGGAATTATACAAATTTATTATGGATTTATTTATTGCTCCTCTTTAGTTCCTGATTCATCCAAACCTCAACATTGAAAAGGAAGAGCATGCTTATGAAATTGCTTTATTCTGGATCAAGGGAGATGTCTGGACAAGAGCAAAATATTTTGACAGGTGTGATAGAAATATGCCGACTTAACTTCCTTGTAGTCTTAGTAATTTAAATGTGACATAAACCAGGTCCACTTAGGAAATATTAATTAGGTCACCTTTATAGGTTCGTGGAGCAGATCAGATTTCCTTTCATTCGCCGAATTTACATTTTGCTCAAAATTGAGACGAACGTTCTCGTCAGGAGCTCTCGTTTGTGTCAGAATATAATAAAAGAGACTCGCAGCATACACAATTGCGATTTAGATCGACATCAACGCCCTTCAATACGATTACAGCCAAGACCTTCCACAGGTATATCTAAGATATTAGAGCTATTACTTTTCAACCACCAATAATTTCACCTCTTCCATGTCCTGGTAAAGCAATATAGATTTTCAATGAATGTTAATTTCGGTTTTTAAATTGAAATTGTCTTCATTATTCATTCATTTTACAAGGTATTGCTGAAGTTCTGGTAACTCTTGGAGGATGCGACAACAACTGTGACGAACTGATATGCATTGATTGCCTGAATCCAGTGACTGGGCAATGGAGATACTTGGCTGAATGTCCGGAAACTATACGAGGAGGATTTTCAGCAGTTGCTCTTGATAACGATATATTTGTGACAGGTTAAATTCGATAATCAGTTATAGGACTTAAGGCATTTGAGATTAGCCTACGTAGCTAAATTCGACTGAATATAGATTCATCAGTTACTTCAAGTACAATGCAAAATTCGAAAGCTCGCAAATTCATCTGAAATTATTTAACTATTCTGGAATATTTCCAACTTTAATTTAGCAAGTCTCATGTTTATGTTTAGCTCCAAAGTAAATCAAACCAGTCTTCTTAATTGCTTGTGGTTCTGAAACTTGCACTTCTAGGAAAACAAGTTAAATTTCAGAAATTTTCTCTACATAATTGATTTTAATAGCAGTAATTTCAATTTGAAAGTGGATTACTTTATATGTTTCAATGATCATTTATTTAATTAGCCTAAATTTACTCCAAAGATATTTTCTGTGATTCAAAGATTTTGAAATGGAATATTTTCATTGAAATATTGAATCTACTTTTGCTTTTGTAGGTGGATCAGATGGATTTCACATGTTTAAAACTGCTTGGCGATATAAATCTCAGGTGAACGAATGGGTGGCAATCGCATCTATGTCACAGCCCCGGGAATACCATGCTTCTGTTGCGCTGAAGACAAGCATATACGTTGTGAGTTTTTGAAAATTTGTAATTATCTTACCATATATGCTAGGATACAAGTCACATCCCATTTTGTCAGTAATAATCTAATCCTAGCTACCCATGTACCATACGTCATATCAAGCACTTCTTGAACAAGGTAAATTATCTATTGAAATTAACTACACAGATCGGTTCAGAAGGCTGTGAAAGATATGACCTAGTCTCAAATCGGTGGAACCAACTCGCATCACTCCCTTCTCTTGTTAATAACTGTTCAGTCACTGCATGTTCTGGGAAAATCTATGTTATTGGTTCGAAAGTAGCTAACAATGACATATTGATCCAGATTTACCATCCATTGCAAGGTTGGTAAATGCTTCAAAAAAATTAGAAATATACGAGTCTTAAGTTTATTTACAGATCATTTTCTTTCAGATCAATGGGAAACACTTGACTGTGATTTACCTACTATTTGTCCATCAGCATTTGTGCCTTCAATGAAGTCTCTCGCTGGAAAGCTTTATTTAATTCGCGAAGATTCAACTCAAGTCTTGACCTATGATCCATCCAAGTTAGTTTCGAAACAAAATATTGTAAATTTTCTCTTTTTAATTAATTGGTTAATTTTAAAGCCAAACTTTATTCTGAGAATTGAAATCTCTTGGTATAGGTTTGCTTGCTCTGTTTGACTCAAGTTTCAAGTAGTTGGTACTTCTATATAACTATTCCCACATCATTTTGCAGCAAATTGTGGTCAGATCGAATCGCCCCCATGCTGCAACTGCACCTCGGGGGTTGCGTGACCCAGTATTCTGGTAAACTGGTCATTTCTGGAGGGTACGATGAACGATTTGGGCTGAGCGATACTATGGAAGAGTATGATCCTACTAAAGATAAATGGGGAATCTTCACTAAACTTCCTCAGCCCATGTTTTGGCATGGTTGTGTCAGCATATTCAAGTAAGCGCTTCACTGATACATCAAGTACTTATATTTCAGTATATGCAATATTTCTCAATGTAACCTTATAATTCAGGTATGTTTCCTCACCAAAAGGCGACTTTTTTGATGCCCCTCCGTCACTCCATGATTTTTCTGTATTGGAAAGCAAGACTTAAAAAGTAAGTTGGCATATGAAAGTGTTTCGTTCCCACATTGTACATAGTCTAAGTTCAGCAAACCTTGAAATATATTTTTTTTTTGACAAATTTCGTTCGCATTGTCCCTAATTACAGGTAATTTCGATTTCTTCATTCTATCTTGTCCGAATTTTAAATATGTTTGTTGACTTCAGGCGATGAAGTTGAGAGACAGTAGAGTAAAACTTAGAAATTGTAGAAAAAGATATGTTTTACTCATAGAGAGAGGGGGAGGGGTTTGATGCACTTTTTTGATCACGGTGTGTTTTTCTTATGTTTTATTTTGTATTCTATCTTTTCAATTATTTTACCTTTTTTCTTGTATTTATTTATTTATTTCAAGGTGTCATACTAATTAAACTGTATATTTGATCATGTTAGATATCATTTCATATTTCAACATAAATTCATTACGCCTTCTAGCAAGGCCTTGAGCATATTTTTCTTTTATATTAGATGTTGTTGTGATTGTTGCATAGTTCTAATACTAAAATTCAAAATAAATGATCTACGATTGTAACCTCCTTTCGGTATGTAAGTATATTACACACATAAGCAATGAAATCAAGTGCATTGGAGTTAACATGATAAAAACACAGATGGACCACATCGTAAAAAAGTAATATGTAGCATATAACATACTATACTGAAATCATATGGCGGAAATAATATATTAAAATAGAAATAGCAAAGAAACTAGTAGAAAAATGGCACAACATAAAGAGGTATTCTTGATATTGCAAAATCCACTGTTTGTCGTGGTGTGAATTTCCTTGGTTATTGGTGATATTCTAACCGGTTTGAACGTGGTTTGTGATGTGTGAGGTATTTTGGGTGTTACTTCAGTTGCTTGTCCGTTGCAATTACCTTTTATTTTCGGATTTGACGTGTTTCCGCCGCAAGGTTCGGTGAAATCCATAAGCTTATTTTCCTGTTTAGTTCACGAGAGCAAATTCAGTATAGTAAGAACATTTTGGTTTCAGTTCTCATTAGTTCAGAGAACGGTACAAATAATATGCCCAATAATATGTAAAATCGCTACCTCAATTATTAGTTACCTGAAGTCTCGCATTTTTCGTTTGCACGTTTTCGACAATGTCGACTTCAAAACACGTACTGTATAGGTCATGGGCACTATTGAATGCCCAGAGCCAAATGAAGGTGTACCTACCTAATAACAGTAATAAGAGGATCTATACTACATATTAACTCAACAATTGTAGCATCTCATACCATCGAAAATAAATGTAAAACAACCTTCGGTATACCAAGGACAGTAGTGCTCAGAATGGTTAGCGGTACAACCAAAGGTATTTAATCTGATAAATGTAGCCGATTAGGTGTTTTATACGTTAGAAGCACGGCTGTTCAGCACTTTTTACCTGGAACCAGATTAGTTGGTACGTTGAAGCTGTAGGTTCCAAGAGATTTGTCATTATCTTCGCAAAATTTCGGAGCGTTCTGGTAACCTGGCTTGGGATAGGTGTACGATATTTTTGCGCTAGCCGAAGTCCCCGTTGGCGAGATACCCAGATCAAATATTAAATTTTTTCTAAACTCGCTTAGAGTTGGATCGACTTTGGCGTTGACCAAGCTACTGTAAATGAAATTTCCGTTGTCCGGTATATATTTGTTCGTACAAAATACATCTGCTCCGTGGTTCTGTGCGAAACAAATATCGTTGTTGTGGTTAGTAGATCTTTGTTTACTTAATATTTACTAATGTAAACTGATCTTACCTTCATAGGATGTGCTAGAACTACTTGCTGTCCAGGGTAATAAACTGCAACTGGGTGGTCGGCATCGTAATGCTTTAAATCATCGCGACCAACCTGGCAAGGATTTTTCTCGTTAGGGATGTGATCGAAACCTGTTAAATTGACAATTGAGATTCAAAATAATACCTGTGAATTTAAACCAGAACTTTTACGTCGTTTTACGCGTTAAATCCACTAATTTTCATATCTAACTTTATATTATGCTCCACCAACAATATTTTCGCGGTAGGTGTTGACAACGACATCTAGCGGAATAAAATATGCCTTTGTAAGGATTATAACCTTTCTTCGAGTATACTCACCGGTGTCTGCTCCAAACGAAGCAGTCTTAGGAATCTTTAAATTAGCAGATCGCGGCCATCCTCTGCACTTGCTGACATTATAATAGTCGTCGTTTTTTCTCACGTAATCGGTACATACTAACCAACTATGTCCAATAACAACGTTTGCTATAAAGGCTAGTATTAGAAAGGCAGACAGCGTCATAGCCTCTTACTCGCTATCTGTTGTTCTATGTTTTTCAGCCTGAGGAAAATATATAGTTTGTATCTGTGGTAAATCTGGCTGTATTACAATTGTCGTGTCGGGCATATGCTTTAATGTAGGACTGTACTAGTGCAAATTCCCTTCCTCATTGACAATGCAAAATAGAATACACGGTAGCTGCAATGTTTTCTGGCTAATTGTTACACAATTTAAAATTTCTTTGCTTGTACTAGCTTATTGCTTTACTCGTCGGTATCCATTATCCATGTTTTCCGATGAAAACCTCTAGCTCGCATCCAGACTCTTTTTGACAAAAGTAGCTCGTAGGGTGCTCACTACAGATATACCGCAGCTGTTATAGCTCACCGCTACCCTCACAATCTTATCATTAAAGCTTTGAAATGATCAGGTTCAGTCCATAAGTTCGCATTTATGTAGATCATCCTATCTACCGCAATATAAACCAACAATAAACACGTGATTTTAGTCATGTCGCTCGTTCGACAGTAGTCCTTTTTTATCACGTGTAATGACGTAATTTCAAATAAGCTCATGTGACATGTGTCCATCCTATCTGTTGATAGAATAACTTATATAGAAAGTCTGTGTTTTGAATTCCGTATAAGGGTTTAAAAAATATGACTAATAGCAAACGTATGAACTATGTCTTGGAATACATATTCAAGGAAATGACTATATTCTAATAATAATAACATAACAGTGGAACTAGTCGGTTGTCTTATAAAAAATAAACACGGAAGAGATATATTCAAATATCTTTCGAAATTCGTATCTCTCTCTAGAACCTGCTAAATTAATAGACAATTCTCTAACGTCTTTATGTAAATTTTATTTGTATTCATGTGAACATTTCAAACACTTATAAATTTGCAACATCTTGAGATAAATCTTATCCCCAAGTCGGGATAAATCCTTAGCACGAATGAAAAGGGTATAACATTAAGTAGTGTAAAAAAAATAAAATTTGGTCCAATATTTGTTATTATTATTTTTTTGTTATCGCCTAAGACTAAAACAGTTTCTATTCCAGGGGTGTGTGGTGGGAACAACGGGCGGTCTTTCGTTCTACAAATATACCACAGCGTTGTATACAAACAGTATTGTTCCCTTATAACGTTCGTTCTTTAAAATTGTCAGATAGCTATGTGCAGCCTTCTGTAGTAATTTGTCCCAGTTATTTCTTAAGCTCGCCAGAATGATATATTGTGCTCTGACAACACGACTGATTCATAACTACTACATGGTTAAAAAGTTTTTCCAATCCATCATTTTGTTTCTCCCCTCCCTAGTCCATGCTTTTGTGAGATTGGACAGATTGGAACTTTTAATTAAGATCTTTCTGCATGTGCCAACATTTACTGTGCTATAAAAGCAATTAAATCTAAGACTAAGGTTAAAAATATCAGTATTAGCCGGTTGCTTGTCGTCTTATTAGCTCTTCCACGTAGTCCATCTCCGTTCTCGTTATCTATAGGTTGATTGCAAACGCCTTTTATTAGGGGATTTGATGTAACTCCTCCGCATGGTTCGCTCAGATCAAGGAATCCGTTGTCCTAATTCAATTAATCAAATAACTTAACGTTGAATGCTAAAGCTTAGTATACTCATGTTGGTTAGTCGGCGCTATACTCACGAGCAATTTCCAATTCCGTTCTGCTCTGTTTCTGACGATATTTACTTCAAAGCAAGTGGTGAATAAATCTTCCTCGTTGTTGAATGCCCAGACCCAAATAAACGTGTAGACTCCTGTTATATCGAGGCCGTTTTATACACATCTTAATACATTTGTAATGTATAGTATAACTACCAACCTGGTTTTAAGTCCAATGGGACGTTGAAGCTGTAGGTGCCCAATGACTTGTCGATATTGAGGCAAAATGCAGGCGCGTTTTGAAAGCCGGGTTTAGGGTACTGGCTCGACATGAAATTTGCTGCGCCAAGTGGTGAACGTCCGAGATCAAACACTAAATGCTGTTTGAATTTGGAAAATGATGGATCAGTCCTGCTATGTCTTTCCCCTCTGTAAATCCAACTTCCGCTATCCGGTATGTAGATATTCGTACATTTTTCATCTGCCCCATGATTCTAATATATAAAAAACAAACAGTCAGCTAGCATTGTAATCTATGAGAAACTGAAGTAATGTGACTTACCTTCATTGGATGAGCCAGCACTACTTGTTGTCCGGGATAGTAAACAGCCATCGGGTATTCGTAGTCGTATAACAAACGATCATTTCGGCGATCACCACAGGTTATCTCTTCTGTGGGTTGAAAATCATAGCCTGAGAATTGTTAGTTTATATCATAGTTAGTTAGGTTACTTTCTGTACTTATTTAACCTTACTTTTAACTATATTTCCAATAACTTACCAGAATCTTCCCCGAAATCTACAATATTTTTCCGCAGTTTTTTATTTGCTGCTCTGGGATATCCCCTGCACTTGTCGTGATTAAACATATCTCCATTTTTTTCGACATAATCCGTACAGGCTATCCAGCTGTGACCATTACTAAGATAAACACATGAACACAAAACCACAACGGCAAGGTATGCATAGTAAGCCATGAGGAATTACTTAACCGTTTCAATCATATTGTCACAAACTGAAATGAAAGTATTTTTACGCTCAGTTACTAAACCGACTTTGCAGGTTGTGGGCGTTACCCTGATTTTTAAGCTGCAGGCTTTATTCTAATTTTTTTAACTGTAATCCCAACCTTTACATCTTGTAATAATTTGCTTTTTCCGGAAAAGGCAAAATTCGTCTACTCTTGTTGTTGTTTCGTATAAAAACTTGAATAGGAATTAAAATCCGATTCTGAATATAGCTCGATCAGTAGTTTGTAGCCGCAGGCGGTTCAAATCATGCGAGCAATGTTTCCAGTTTGTCACCTTCGCCAATTCATGATATCAGTCTTCTTACCCGACTATTAGTCGTGTGATTTGCGAGACGGTTGGTTGGAGAAGTGTACGAATCTCAAACAGTTTTATCAAGTAAATCATTTCATGAGATTCGTTTTCCAATGAACGTTGACCATTATGTTTCATGGGATGTTTGTAAACTCATCCTCAGTCTATCCTCTTCACTAAAAAAACACAAAATATGCCATTCGATTGCAAGATTCCAGTGGAAACAATGTCATCAATCCAGATTGCACTCCGAAAGTGTAGATATATGTTGTCACATGAAAGAATTGATTTAACTTAACCGGCCTTGGCCACCCATAACTGCTGTTGAACATATATATAAATCACATTCCCTACACTGCTGATCCGAATATTCAGAATGTCGAGCAGTTATTCGTAGGTAATATTATAAATCATTTCAAGTTTGTATATGCACCAAAAGATATTCAGGTAATAACAATTAGTCAAAACTTCTCACTTCCAGCTGTATTACACCGACCATGTCGAATATGAGATGGTACGACTGCGACCTTCAGCGCTCATTGGTTGTTGAAATTTTTTGTGAGGCGACGATATCAAATGAATTTCTGTAACCGTATATCACCGTCAAACATTTCACCGGTATTTCAATTTTCAATATCGGTATTTTATAGTCTCTGCATATGTGGAAACTACAGATTTTATTGTCAATATTCCTTCTCAATTCTTCAACGTGACATAGGTTTGTTCTCATTCAATTCCCTTACTTGGCAAAACGTTTCACGTAAAATAAAACCATTCAGGACGTCGGATATGATTGCATTATAC
The DNA here is from genome assembly GCA_013436055.1 of Halocynthia roretzi. Taxonomy (NCBI): domain Eukaryota; kingdom Metazoa; phylum Chordata; class Ascidiacea; order Stolidobranchia; family Pyuridae; genus Halocynthia; species Halocynthia roretzi. The sequence continues at coordinate 80,752 of QRAM01000086.1, read as the reverse complement.
GCTAGTCTCTATTTAGGTCAGACCATGCTTTCGTTTTGCAGTCATTTCGACATGTTTAAATTCTGTAAGTACGTTTGTACGTCTGTTTGTTTACGTTTCTGTCGATGCCGGAGAATTTTTTTCTGAAATCATAACCAAACAGTACGTCACGTGGTACGGAGTCGAGACGTTCTGTTTCATTTCCTTTCCGTTCGTTCGATCGTTCGTTCATTAGTCATTTCACATTGTTGGGATACGCTGGCAGGAGTTAGGATTGGAGGTACTTCAGTAAGCTGGTATCTACTTGTGTGGAACATAATTGATTTATAATTAGATGTGGTTAAAACAGAATAGTGAAAAAGTTCGATTCCAGACGATGTGGGGTATAAATTCGAATTAGAAGAATTAATGAGATCACTGCTCTTTCATGATTGTCGTCGTCGTGTACGTCTTCAATGCAATTTTATTTTACAATACTTCGAAGTAACATCATTGTCATTTCATCACATATCCTTTCATTGCAAGGATATAGTTTGAATTAGTATTGGGATAACGAATTCTGTTCTCTTTTGTTCCAGATAATTTTCTTTAGAACTAGATTGTAAATTGACAAGCCTTTGAGTAAGAACTAAGAAGTGAACTGCATTCAATTGATCTACTTAAAATTTCAAAATGGTTTCGAAACGAATGAAAACTACACCGGCCATGGCCTGTTTGAAGACTCTGCTTAGTATCTTCAGTATTATATTTTTGGTAAGTTTTTTTACTGCTTGTGGTATGCATGCATGTTACTCTCAATATTTTGTATAATGGAATACTACTAATGAAAATACTGGAGTGAAGAATTGAAATCTTGGTACTAGTATCTATTTTGGAAAAAATATTGCCTCCACGGCACCTTAACCTTTTCTTCCCTAAAGTTTAATATCAGTTATTTCACGCTTTTCCTCCAGACACCTTTGCCTTTTTTTGGATTTCATAAAATATTCATATCCTAATGCTATGGTGAAAATCTCTGGTTCTACTAGACTACGACAGTCGATCAATTAACCGATGGCATGGAATGTTTAGCGTCCCAATATGCGCTTTTGTATATCGAAAAAAAAAATAAAAAATTACACAGCAGCACAAGTTTGAAAATATTTAACAAGAAAATTTCTGTAATACACTGCGAATCCTTGTATTGTGATGATGTTAACACCTTCCCCTAAAACAAAAACAGGAAACTGGCAACACAGGAAGTGAAGCTATTGAGTAGCTCTGGGGATTACATCATTTCAATAGGTGATGCGAAATAACTAATGCTGTGCCACATTCATTTCAGGGGGTGAACATTACATTGGTTGTATTTGTGATGTTTTAATATTTCTTTTTCTCTCCTTATGTTCATCATGAACACGAAGATTGTGAAAGATTAAAAAGCAATTCAAAATAGAATAGCTGTGATTCAAACGTATCTGAGACAATTTGTTATAAAAAACAACCACAGCTATCCCCTAATACAACACGACCTAAATATACACATACATATAATTTATTTTTGTTTGCTTTTCAGGCAATTGGATTCTCCCTAATCGGATTCGGTGCTTATGCAAAGATGAAACTACAGGCGTACTTGAACGTATCCACAATCAATTTTACAAACGCTCCTTTTGCTATGATTGGTATTGGCGCTTTTATAGTCGTTGTGGGCATCATGGGATGCTGTGCCACAGTAAAAGGAAACACCTGTCTCCTACGAACAGTGAGTTACTTCTGTTATGAATAATTGACAGTAAGAAATTAGGTTGAAATTCCTTCCAACCTCTTCATTTCCTGTAATTACTCAAGAGTGTGATAAAATTCAAAGGAGGTGTATTTAATATTGCAGTTTTACCCGTATCTTTGTTTATTTTTGCTCAAAGAGTCACAGTAAGAGTTAAGTAACGCTTTAAAATAATAATTTTGGAGATTTTGAAAGATTTTGATATTTCTTAGTTTTCGTTCCTGTCTTCTGTTGACAATTTTCTTGTCAATACCACACCCGTCACTGTAATGATTAGTCGTGAATGAATCTTCATATTTCTTCCTGTGAGTTTATTTATACAAATGTATTTGTACACATAAACAATAATGTACATGGTGCATCAGAAAAACAGAAATACATTTGTCATTGTGCACAATACTGAAAGAAATTATTATATCTGTTTCTGTATCACAACAGGTGATACAGATATTGTTACATAAACAAACAAAGCATTTACATATATTTTCTTCACAAATATAATTACCATACTTATCCTAAATAAAACATAAAAAGCAAATAAACAACTAATGCAAATAGCAGTCTAAAGTATCTGTGCATTTAATATGCAATGGCAAGTTGTTATTTTATGAAGGTTTCCCTACGGATCATAATGATCATATTTGATATTAGTTCTAATCCACAGATTCCACTATATTATTCATTAATTGTAAGTTATCCATTATCCATATTGAGTTATATTCAGTGTAAGCCTGTTAACTTGAACTGATTGATTGGCCCTTGTAAAATTTCTATATTAGAATAAATGTGTAGATATCTCGAGTTTTGATAAGCTCAAAGTCATTTGCCTGATCACTGCTTTGAAGTAACAAGCTTGTACTATATATGAATTGACTAAACTCTGTTGCGTATTTTAATTATTCACCCAGGCAGTAGTCAACAATTTATCATGCTTACTTTCGATCATACGGTGTGGCAAATTTTATAAACCATAACAGTATGATGCATTAGATACATAGATACACATTTCATATAATTATTGGCAGATTCACGCAGCTGTTAAACAAATCTCTTGGGTGTCGCCAAATATTTATTTACAATTGTTTTTTTCTTTGTAGTAGTGTTGAATTATAACATATATGATTCTAGCATTCTCACCACAAATAGTACCCTCCTTATTTCTTTTGTTACAAATTACTTCAGCTACCTAATAATTTTATATCATATTTCACTTTGCAGTATGGTGTTCTGCTGGCTGTTGTCTTTATATGCGAATTGGGTGGAGCGATCGTCGCGATTATATTCAGAGGGAAGGTACGTACACACTTGGCCTTTGTCATCATCTCATGTCTTTTGTCAGCTTTCATACTGTGTTTACCAAGGGGGTGTACTTCCTACCATGTCAAACCAAACTTAGCATTAATCCTTCCCACACACTTCAAAATTCCTGAAATCAACTGTTCATTTCTATTACTCGAGAATCGTTAAATGAGGTTCCAATGCTACTACTAACTTACATTTCTTTCGTTTTCAAAGTTGAATGGATTTCTTAAGACCTACCATCCATTGACAAATAATTTAAAATAGTCAAAAATCTACCATTGATGTTAAAATATTGAAAGTGGTTTTGAAATGAAGACGATATGTAATATATATGTTATATTATTGGCTAAATGATCATATTAATTCTTACAACTTGGCATGACTTACTTAATGTACTGTTAATGTCCAATGAATATCTAAGTAGCAAATTCACTGGTATTTTTCGGCATAAGGTATGTATATTGTATACTACAAGTTTGATTCGATGGCAAGATTTACTGTAATAGTGTCACTGTGTGAATGCATCTTTTCCTGTTGCATATAACACAATGCTATCTTTGAGCGATTGATCTAGTGAGGAGCCTAATGGTACAATGAGGTTTCGTTGCATAACGGCTTGTTAAATAATGTTCTGTAAAATCATGCGATGTTGTGTTAGTCTATTACAAAAGCTTTCTATGTATCTAGTATCGTTTGCTGATGACAGTCCTTTTTTTGCCCTATGTGAAACCTTACATTCTATTTCTTTATTGCATTCATTGTAAATACAGGTTGAAACATACTAAATTTAATAGGCATTCTTTCCAATATAAAGCTTGCTAAAAGCACTATTTAAACACGTGTTTGGCACACAATTATAATATCTAAATAACCTTAATACCTGTTAGTTATACTTCACATCTCTTTTCATATTTATATTGTCCATGGGGACAAAAGTAATGCATCGTTCCAAAGTGCAGTACAGTTATTATGGCAGGGTAGTTCCAAGTTTTGTCTCGACATGCAAGACGATATTGTATTTTGGGAAGCAGGAAGCAATACAACACTGCATTAAACTGAGGATTTATCAACGCATTCAAAGTAGCAATTCAAACTGTTTAAATTTTGACTTCCTCCGTCTTTCTACTTGTTCGGATCGAGCAAAGCCCTTTGAAAACTGCAGACAACTTCGTGTTTAAGATTTGATTTAGAGCATCCGTGTATGGTAATGGTGTTAAATGAAATTTTAAGAACATGTTATCTCATCATGTTATATTATCTAGACTTGACTAGAGTGTATATTCATCATGCTTTAGGCTTCTTGTTTCTGAGATAAAACATTAAATTTGAACTGAATAATAGTATTGCCTCGTATACATACTCTTATCTGTTTTTTTATATAGGTCGATGGTGCTTTCCATGATGGAATGACAAACGCAATAACAAACTATGCCACCGATGCTAAATATAAAGATTCAGTTGACAACATTCAGACAACGGTATTTATTTTGTACACGCGTTGTACAGTATTTTTTTTGAGCATTTTACTTATCATTCCTACTTTTGAAAGGGTGTCTTCATAGTCGCCATGGATGACAGTAACATAAATACTTCAGTATAAGTTCTCCTGGACAGGGTCAAATTTGCTTAAATATAGGTCGAGTCCAAATTCAAAAATGTTATGTTTGATGTTGGTATATTACTTTGTTTGTATGAAATGCATATATGAACTGTGTACACATACCATATTGGAAAGTATGATATTTTATTGAACTGTTGTTATCATCTTGAAACCATTCTTCACAGGTCCACTGCTGCGGAGTAGAAAACTACACAGACTTTGCCTCTCTGTCTTCAGCTTATCCTCAAAACACAGTTCCATTGTCCTGTTGCTCTGACCAAGACTGGTGCAAAAGTCATTTGTACCAGGGTGAGGCAAACAAAGTGAATCTCTCATCTGCTGACAATCCGACAGAATATATCTATCAAGCGGTTTGTACATAATTGTTACTTTTGTTATTTTAGACTATTTATATATATATATATATACTATACATTAAGAAATCTTCCATAGGTTATGTATTAGTATTAGAAGACACCGTAAAACATGACTTCATAGTTTATGAACAACTGTTCTTTTATTCTTTGACACAGGGATGCCATGCAAAAGTGTTCAGCATTGTGAACAACAACCTTGGAATTATTATCGGAGTGATGTTTGGCGTTGCTTTTTTCCAGGTTTGATTTTTATGATATGAATGAGTTTTTGGGTTTGTATATTTTAAAGCAGGGGTTGGCAACCTTTTCACAGCAAAGAGCAAAATATGAAATTTTGATCTAATATTAAATGGGAAAATCCATATCTGCTATATAGCATAATTATTCGAAGCCTTTTAAAGTGAAACTGAACCTGGTCATTGAGTGAGGAGTATCTGTAATTATTTTCCAAATTTTTTCCAGATCATTGGAATAATTCTCGCCTGCTGTCTCGCTTCCACTATCAACGCTAACAAGTATGAACTAGTGTAAGAGTCATTAACCTCTCTCTTTTCCCAGAAGTATATTATCTTATATAAATTAAGTGTATTTTATTTTTCCGTGTTGTTGGTTTAGCAGTCTGGGTGGTAATAGGTTTTTCTGCAGTATGGTTTAGGGCAGAATAATATTTAATGGAAACACTCTTCATCCATACTGGCAAACCGTATAATAAATGTGGCCTTTCAAATGTAGTAAATTCTGTTTAATGTCGCAATAAACCAATAAGACTCGGTTTGTTAGTTCTCATAGTGGTCAAGGTTGCGATTCTTTTTTGCCACACTGTATGTTGTTTATCTGAGCAATTGGTAGTTTTTGGTTCAAATAGTATTAAGTATTAAAATTTCATACTTGCAATAATATAAGGGAATATGTGTGAAAGAAACTTCAGTAGTATTCTGTGTATGAATGTGCAATTGTTATATCAGCTTCAATTTACCATGATTTATAAGAAGAGATATATAGTAACAGTCGAAAATTCTAAAATAATTAACATAAACCTCATTATCTTGTGTGCAGTATCTGTACTAGTCCAGTTGGCATTCTGAGTGGTCATTAGCCATGAGATTATAGTAACAATTGTGGTATTCTTTCAAAATCAATAATTTACTAATAAGAATTCTTCATCTTTCCCTTTTATTGTATTGTGCAAATCATATTAAGTATTTCTAGTCCCATAACGTATATATATATATATATGTGATTGTTAAGTGTAAAAACAAGGATTTCATTATAAGGTAAAAAAATTGTTCCTTCTACTAACTGATAGGAGTATTATTTCATCTTAATAATTTGAATCCATGAATCCTACAATAATATCATGCCGAAATTAAATTATTGCACAAATTAGATATAGAATAAATTTATGGTTAGGGAGAAGGGCAGGTCTCGTCAGTGACCAAGGGTTCGATTCTCGCCTATGATAAATGTTTGATAAATAATACTATAGCACAGTACCTTATGTGATGATATTACACATGTTTGATGACTTACTTAAATTTCTCTAGAAAAGTTTATAGATTCAAATTCTGATTTTTTACTTTCTCAAATCTTTCTACTGTTTGTGGTGTAGTAGTCTTCTATACCTATTCTGTTAACTCAGCGTACTCAGTGATAAGAAATAAAGGTTACAGTTCAATTGCATTTGGGTTTAGTCGTAGTTTGTCCTTGTGCATGTAATTGTAGTGGTGCGTAATAAATCGTTATCACTCAGCATCAGCGACTCCTTTCTATGAATGAGATCAAAGTACAGTATTAAAGTTGAAGAAATAATGCCGATTTGGTAAATGTCATACATGTCATCTGAACATTTCACAAGATGGTTTAGAAAAAAAAACATCCTGTGATCGATAAGAAAACAGCCTGCTCATTTCCTACTCACTATCCTACGAGCAAATCGGATATTTTTATCATATGTCATAACAGGAATTTTTTATCGTACAAGTTGAGATTAATTACAAGTGAGACTGTTTCCCCAGTTCATAACTATACGGAGATGTGTTTTATGAAAGAACAGCGGTCCGGAGAATTATTCACGGGCAATCGATTAGTCCAGCCTTCGAATCATTAAGGATATTAAAAACTCCAAATTCGAATACCTATTTCCGGCCGTTATCTCTTTTTTAAGTCACCAACCACCTAGTTATTTAACCTTAACTTAAAAAGAGGACACCGCCTTCCGTTAGTTTGGTGTACATGGGGTGATTTTTTCGGGGTTACCCTGAATCAATCGACCTAATTTTTTCAAGGAATGTTGGATTATGTATTACATCTCATATGTGCATGAGTTTAGCGTGATTGGATCATTACAAGTTTTACAAAATCGGTGATTGTACTTTGCCATCTAGCGGTTGGAACTTTTTGATTCACTCAACGGTTATAAATGATCCAACAGTGACATCTAGCGGTTACTGTTTTTTTTTTACTTTACCTAACGCATATAAATGAACTTCGAATGAACAAAGCACGCTGAAATTAGCATCCCATCATGTTTATAGATTCATTATGAAATTTTACATTCATTGTTGTGTCATATATAGTGGGACGGCAATTGGTCCGCGAGTTCATGAAGGGTTGTTCAACTCGTTCACTTGTTACAACTTACCCGAAATAGGTATTCGAGTTTTGAAATAGATTTTTCTGGGGTTAACATGATTCAATCGATCTAATTTTTCCAGGGGATGTTGTTTCTTGTATAACGTCTTATATCTGCTAATTTCACCGTGATTGGAATATTAGAAGTTCATTTATGAGCGTTAGGTGAAGCAAAAGAAATCAACCGCTAGATGTCACTGTTGAATCATTTATAACCGTTGAGTGAAGTAAAAATTTCCAATCGCTAGATGGCAAAATACAATCAAAGCTTGAAAATGAATGGATGTTGGTTTATGTATTATTATTATCATTATTATTATGTATTCATTTATAAGCGTTTATAAATCAGTAACCCGGGGCCGATCCATTTAACTCCAATAAACCGGCGATTTTAGTAACAAAAACATAGTGATAGCAGTGGATGGGTGCCAGTACTGTTCACCATAATTACCATTAACAGAAACATAAACATTTTAATTGCAACATTTTAGTGATGTAAAGTTTAGAGGTTCTGTTGTTGAGGCTGACAGTATACCAGGTTGTGGTGACGAGTAGGTAGTAACCATTACAGCTTTCACAAATATATGCTAGCTGCTTCCTAGCCTCCATCATACAGTTGCCTGATAATAACGTTCCTAAGCTTCCAGGGATGCTAGTAATATTGATGAACTGGTTTATTTGAGGTAGAGTAAAAAGTTATCCATGTAGTCTCAAACGTGGGATAATTTAGACTTCCTCATCGTTGTTCCCCTGGACACCAACAATGACCTGAGCAGCAACTTCATACAGAAATTTGGAGCACCAGATTTTGTCCATTGCATCCAAAATCCATTGAATGGGGATACGTTAAATAGAGGGTTGAGTGTATTTCGCTGTGCAGGTGGTCATGGAGCAGTGATTAGATACTGTGAAAGTTGGTTAGGATTATTTACTAGTGAGGTAATATACAATGGCATCTTCAATAGTTTTTGACTATTGGAATTCAGCATCGATATAACGATATGTGATTAATGGGAACCTAGTTGTCCCATATGTCCAAAGAACACTGAACAATTTTTTAAACAAGTAGCATAAGTATATCGCTTATTAATACTGTTATATTCGATTGACCTCCCAATGATATTTACTGCATTATAGCAGCTCTGCAGTACGCAAGAGAAATTAGTTGTATTGCCTTTGATGGCTTTCATAATGACATATGACTTAAGCAGCTACCCAATCCACACACCACCGTATATACCAATGTTGGGATTGTTTACGTATTCATTATCTTTTTCTGTTTGGTGATGTACAGAATTGTTTTGTAATAAAAAATCCTCATTATCCTCTTCGCTGACACGTCGGGAGTTTGTGCATTTCAAGATATTTTTCTCCATGTCTTCAGATTTCATGGCTATTGCAATATCTTGACGCATTGCCTGAGGTGATGTATCTTCGATTGTTATGGCACCTAGTGTTAAGAAAGAAATTTGATAAATGATTAATATACCTCATCGACATTGTTGAATGCTGTAAATAGGATTTGAAGTCAAAGTTTTGCATATTTCTTCATTCCTTATCGTTGATAATGTATGGTAACAAATTGACTCATTTTGGTTCATTTCTGTATAACGTGTCTGTCAGTAGTACTTTACCTGCACTGGCGGTAGGTTTAACTCCAAATTGTTTTGTTGTTAATGTTGTTCCAACTGTAGTTCTGTAGAACGACCTGTCCTGCATTTCCGTACTCGTACGTTTTGTAGTTCTTGTTCTCTGGGTAAACCTGGACCTGCGACAACTCCTTTTCTTTTTCCTGTTTCTGAACAAAGAATACTAAAATAATTTGATTGGTTATTGGAAATCTACTTTAGTATACAACTGACTGATTCCTAAACCGACCCAGGCCTTCTTCACCTACTAGGTTTGCTCATCAGTCCAGAACATGCAGTAGTGTCGGGTCAAGTAACTATTGCTATAGCTAGAGTTTCAACTGCTCAATAATTATTACGCAGCATCAGTGGCTATATTTTTATATTTGGCTTTTCCCCTAATGCCCCTATGGCCAGTCTTGTTATTAGGTCACTCAAGTCGAGTTAGAGTTGATTCATTTGATTCATTCGTATTACTGGTTTCCGTTTTTCAGGCTGTGACCTTTTTCGCCTCTTATTATGCATGGTTTACATAGAGGCACACCTGCTGAATTCCAGGATGAGTTATATCAAACTCACTAGTTCCCAGTGCAATGTACCACACTCATATGCCCTAGCCACTGGTGACGAGCAAGAGGGATGACAAATTCGATTTTCTTTGAAGAGTGCAATAAATGCCCATTTAATGTCGTGCATCTACTTAAAAATTCACTACAGTTATTCCTCACTCAACGACCACTCGAACTTACGACCGTTGTGACAGCTGCCAACTACGACTGTTAGATAGTGTTTCCATTAGACCTTCACGAATTTCGTTATTCAGATAATTCATAAAAAAATGTTACTCTGTAACTTTTAATACTCTCATGTGCTCCAGTCATGACATTAAAACACAAAATAAGGATATTTTCCTTGTGGTTCGCGCGAATCCTGGTCTTTAAGTGAGAAGTTCGTTCGTTTCCCTACCAGTTCTCGTTGCGACTGGGTCGTTGGAACGGAACTTGGTCGTTAAGTAGCGAGTACCTGTAGTCGCTTATTTCGTTATCATTCCTAATTCTAAACTATCATATTTTTACATGTGTATATTAGTTTAAGATTAGGACTAACGCATAAACGTAGGGAGTGTTACCCGAGCGATGAAGATTTTCTTCGATTGAAGACGAGTTTCATCTTATTCCTAAGTGATGATCCGACAAATGCGTACACCAAGGGATTCATCAATGAGTTTGCAAATCCGAAACAAACTGTCACCATGTGGATTTGTTGAATTATCCTGGAAAACAAAGTCGGACAACTAAATATTTGAACGTATGAAGAGTACATGATCTATAACCTGGTATGTCTTTTAGATCTTTTTAGTCTAGAGAATTGCTTTTTTATTCCATTTATTAATCAAAGTCGGTTGAAGAATGTTACCCTAGTACAATAGTAAGACTTCGACAACGGTCAACATCGGAAAATGTTGGTTTGTAATGAACCTCGTAGATTGATGTCGTTTTCCCAAAAAATATCGTGTAATCTGTATGTCTCATGATCATTCTTACGTATGTCAGTATCTCCCGCACAAATAAGTAGTATGCAAAAGGCTATTTTATACTACTCATATAAATGTAGTTCGAACTTCGTGCTGGATAAAGATGAGCAGTATATCTTGTTGAAAAAATGTGATTTACTTGTTTCTTAAGACAGCGCCTCACAAAATTTGATATAACTAGTGACAGATAAAAACTTTGAGGGCACTTACCTAAAACACCAAGAAGTTTTTTTCGGCATTTGCTGCGCCCCATGCGTAATTGATCCAAAGATCGCCGTTGTTTGATTGAAACTGATAAATCCACTTATGGGATTAGCAGGGGATGGTGCAAGCAAATCACTCCAGTTTGACGTAACGAGATCCCGATCGTCCTGTAGATATTTTGATAAAATATCGGTAATTGGAGGATCCTGATTAAAATCTTAATAAAATGAGCAATGGAAGAAAATGGAAACATTGGATTGTAAATTGTCTTGTTGAATTAAAAGTTAAAACGTGAAAATTAAAACTGAAAACTGAAAAAAAACGTCTTCGACTAGGAAAATCTGCGCATTATGCACATGTGGCTATTTTAACTCGTGTTTTTTATTAATTATTGAAGATTTATTTATTGTGTATGCTTATGAATTTAAAATGAGGGGTTTACATCACAGAGCTGTTAGGTATTACAGAATAATTTTGATTTTCTTTTATTCCAGAATTTTAAATCATATTCTAGCAGTTCTACAACTGTATTATGTAGCTTCTATACTCAATTTTCCCATATATGTAGTTTTTAATTATATCCAACGGGAAGGTGGGTTGACGTAATGTATATATACTGTTAACCCTTGAGTTATCGAACTTATAGGGTGGAACCTTGTCCGTTAATGGCAAATGTCTGTTGTTTAAGGCGGATATTTGGAATCGTAGCATAATAACCTTTCAAATATAGTTTATATTTGACTTTTAGTGTGTACCATTGATCTAGAGCAGTGGTTCTTAACTCAATTGGAGGTACCGAACCCTGCAAGTTTTATCAGTGCATTCACCGAACCCTTCGTTATTGGAAAAATGAAATAAGACTTCTTTAAAACAGAGACATTTATTTTTTAGTGCACGAAATGAACCATGCATCAGTTGCACACAAAATCACTGTGTTCAAAGAACATTGATGAATGTTTTTTTTCGCTAAAAATGATATTGTTGAAAATAGTCTTAGAATTCTTGACCTCTGCCGAATCCCTGAGACTGACTCACCGAACCCCTGTTAAGAACCACTGATCTAGAGTGTTCATTAAGTGCTACATGAATATACGTAAATAACAATGATTGCATTATAAACTCAGAGCTTAGCAAACGTGTGTTCTTATTCCTGCTACTCTACATAAAATCTAACCTAAAAAAAGGCGAAAAGTTTCTGAATTCCCTTTTTCCATTGTAGCTTTGCTTTGAATTTATTTGATGTAAAATATTGTACTTTTATTTATACTGTTAGTGTAAATCCGAAATCCGAAATCCGATATATTGATCGTTTACTGTACTCGCAATAATGAATGAATAGAAAAAATTGTTTCCGCTATGGAACTTATCTAAGTGAGGTCAGAGTGCTGTTTGATGTTGTTCTTGATTATTATAATGAAATTGACAGCGGACCACATACTTGAGATGTTCTTTGGGATTATCGTATCCCTTGGGTAAAATCTCTGTTTCGAATTTCGCAAATCACATGTCAGAAAACCGAGGATTACATAACGCCTGCATGGACTAAATTCATTCTGTATAATTGGATCCTTCCGCATCAATGAAAATTCTATCCCAGCCCTTAATCCTTGAAGAAACTAATTTGGTACAACCTTAAAGATCGACCTTTTCGTCGGTATGGTATGTCTTAGATCGGATGATCATATCGAATGCCAATTTATCTCGGAAATTGATCTCAAGTCTCATGATAGGTTACGACCTGCTAAAATCCTTGTTAAATTCCTGGTAAATTAGCTTCGAATTGGTTATTTCTTGTGACGTAGCCTTTCGATGTTGTACCAAATGGTTTCGATAGGAGATTTAAAAAACGTGAAGGTATAACGTAATATTTATGATATATAAAAGCATTCACAAGATTCTGTGTTACTAATGTTGGACCCAAGACCATAGGAGTCCACTGGGGAAAATGGGTCAGTGGCCCCCAGAAAAATCCAGTTGACGCCCATGCCTGCTGCGTTCCGTATTGGCTCCGGAATAATATCGTTGTCTTTCGCGGTTTAAAACTTCCGATATCTCAAATATAATTTCCCATTGTTGTTATCGTAATGTAAGATACGTATATCGACTACACTAATATGAAAAAAAATGATTAAGAACCCGTCTGTTGGACAATACTCACTGTATTTCCCGCATAGGTAGCTGTGTAATACGCGGTTGTGTTTAGGAAACTCTCAGTGGCCGTGCTTGTACTGCTTTCCGCTTTTTCAGTCGAGGATGAGTTGCAGAAATGAAACATAGTATTCAGTAATTGCAACACGGTTGTGGTCTGTTGAAAAATATCTGATTATTAGCATCCCAAAATGACGATGTAAAAAAATCGGTTCTTAACCGCGTTCAATTTTCTGCGCGTATGACAGTGCAACGGGAGAATTGTTTTATTGATTGTCGCTAGCGAGTTGGATTAATGCGGCCCGGCGTTTAAAAGTCGAGGAAATAGAAATGTCACCAATCAATAAAATATCAACGATTTGTATATACATGAGTGATACATGAAACCCGTCGTTCTCATGGGAATTTTTATCCTTGGCTAATTTGAGAATTCATACACTTCGAGATTATATTTATTTACGCCTCACTTACCTGGTTCGGGAGCCATGCTAGAATGAAGCAGGTAATAATCACAGACACCATCTTCGTTATTTTATCTAAACCTGCATGAAAACAGATATACATGTTTTAGACAATAAACTACTTTGGTATCGTTTCTCATTACTTTCTATCGGTTGAAACAGTACCAGTTCTCCTTGAAGGCCCTTGAGCAGGGCCAGAATAAAACCTTTGAAGGGCCTGATCACACATGGAACTCTCTATTTAAAAAAAATGGACAATTGTGTAGATAGGCGCCTGGAGTCCGTCTAGGACCTCTAACCAACCCTTTCATGAAATCTATTTCATTATCGAGCTAACCCATATAGTAATTTGCACCCCGAAGTATTTTTTTATTCAGGGATGTATGGCATTTTGAACGACGAAACGTTTGCTTAATGCTTGTTACTTCTAACACAATAATAGTAGTGCATACACATGAGACTCGACCCCCTTCATTGAATTCTACCATTCACAAAATGCAAAATAAAAGATATACGGATTAGGGTTGGGTTTAGGATTGTAAATCGTTTTTAAAATTGTTCAAGAAAATACACCACCGGTTTTTTATTTGACAGAAGTGCAAATTCCTGTTTACCTTTGAATTTCTTTCCCTTGGCTTTGCTCCTTTGGCGCATGAAGTTCACGATACTGCAGTAGCAGAAAGTGATAACTGTTAGCGGAATAACAAACCCGATTGAAACGCGGGATATGGCATAGGCGGTATGAAGCTTTTCAATGTAACCGGCAGGAAATCTCCATGTACATCGTTCACTACAGAAAAATAACTCGTTTTTTAAAAAAAATACACAAATATAATTTGTCGTTTTAATTATGATCGCTTACATTCCATTAGATATTTCCCTGGTCGTTCGAAAAGATAGTGGGAAAATTGACAATATGAGGCAGACAATCCAAATGGTTCCACATATTAGCCATGCATTTCGTACGATTCGAATTTTTCGACTTTTCACGGCCTGGCAAAATAATACATACATTAAATTAGACTGTAAAAGATTTACACTCGATAAGTGCTACGTACGTATATTACTATAGTCGTGGAAGCGGTATGCAGGATACTTATAAGTGGTGAAAGTTATTTTAGAAAGTTATGGAGCACGCTAAGGTCCGCGAGACTGAGGATAGGAGGGTAGGACGTTATTACAAATAAACTGGAAAAAGAAAAATAGGAGAACGCCCTTACCTTCATTTCCACACTTGAATATTATTATTTACATGCCGTAAAGTGAGGATAATTCCCTTTCCGACTCACGATAGAATAATATATACCGATATTTTTAAATTCCGAAGAAACTTGGGTATTTAAAAATTCCTCTCTGGACATTGTTTGGTCCGCATATTCTTAACCTTAATAAGACAAACGGATTTTCATTTTCCCTGTTGTCGGTCGACTTTCCCACAACTACTAATAACAGGTCGATAATAACAAAAACGGTTCTAAACCGGCGCTACTTGTTATTTATTTTAATGTTATTAGTTCTGTATTATTCATTTTCTTGAGATGTTTTTGTATTGCTCTGTTATCCATTTTTAATGAATTGTGGTGATGTAATCGAATAGATCATCTCTGTCCCTTAAGAGTCTAAAATCGAACTAAAAGCATTTTCAGTGTTACTTAAACACCATTCCAAGTTTACCTTAACAACAGCCAGCCATCGATCAACTCCCATAGCTGTGAGGAAATATATTGATGCGTACATGTTAATGTAAGATACGGCACTGAGGATCTGAAAAACAAGATCGTCGTATGAACAGATCTTTTCAGAAAAGAAAATAATGAAGAATGCTGTAGATCAGGAGGACACGACCTTCACCGACCCTTTACGCATAATAAATAAAGAATTAGGGCTTTCGAGTGGTTTGTGTAGACTGGAAGAAGTCAGAATTATGGCTGAAAAAAATTGATAAAAATTTCGGAGATAGAGTAATATAAACATTGCAATAATCTGTATTGGTCATGTAATAAATAATTAATGTATGGGTTTTGCGACGATTGGGAATACACATAATTTTAATTTAAGCTATGACGACCAAAATAGAATTATTCTGCTTCTAATAGTGACAGGAGAACCGTAAACGGGTAATATGAACGTCAGAGTATATTTCTCCCGGGGGATTTTCTGAAATTCTCATAAAGTGTCGGTGTTTTGTATTTTTAAATGTTACAACATCTATAATAGCCTAATATACTACTGTACACGAGGGATAGAATGATCAAATAATATTTCAGCTACGTTCCGCGTGTTTATACTTCAAAATCAACAAACTTTGATTCATTAAACATTCATGGTGTTTGTTTTATCATTCGCTAATCTATCCTCATTCTATTTAAAAGCAATATCTTTTGATCATGACTTTATCAACTTTATCCGTTCATTACATGAGACCTAACTGGGAGAGATATTCATCTATTGCTGTCAATAATGCGATTAACATGAAACTTTTATGAGTTCAAACCAAGCAATGGGCAGTGGGCAGTGGGCAGTGGGCAATGGGCATTGACACCAACTTATAGATTACACTTTACCTTGCACATTGCTGATCCAAACACCCAATTGCTTGTAAAAAGTTCAGCAGCCCAGAACGGGAGCGTACCCACGAATAGCAAGTCCGCCACAGCAAGATTTGTGACGTAGACATCGGTGACCGATTTCGACTGTCATTGAGAGGGATTATTGTATTAAAGAATCTTACAGACTTAAACTACTTTTCTTTTATTTTGTCACAGTTGTTATCTCCCTAGAAAATTTCAAGAGTCTGTGTGAACCTACGAGGACCCTCTGACAACCAAACACTACGGATGCGATTTAGAAAACGTCGTCTTTAGATATTGGCATGACTAGAAATATACAGACTTAAAGCGCATACATACATTGGAACAGAGAGTGCATACTATTAAATTAATTGCACCAATATAACTCCTTAAAAACTTTAATGAAGAAGATGGAGGATTAATTTCCATTGAAGCGTTTTACGAAGCAGGAACAGTAGAATTAAACAAATTGACAAATGTGCTGGATTACAGACTTTGTAACGTTGGAACATGCCAATTATAATAATCGGATAAAATCTGTCAACTTTAAAGTTATAAATTTTCCCATTCCCTAATAGACTTGGTTGATTCCCTGTCTCAAGCGCACAATTGAAGTAAATAGAAATCTCACCTTGACAGCCGTTGTCATTATATACAGCACAAGTCCATTGCCGAGGAGTCCGACCGTAGATATTACACAAAAGAAACTAGGGGCGATCACGGTATTAAGTAAATCGGTCATTCGTCAGGCTTTTGCGAAACGTTTGATTAAACAGAGTGGGACAGGACTGTCAGTGTCCGAAGTATATTAAATAATATCAAATGTAGCTGTATAAATGTACACTACTGTATTAATTCTTGTCAAGATCTATTTGAGATCGACTTTTGCTGTCTAACTGACCTCATCTGAGTGATCACTATATACGAATTTTCGATTGGAATGTTAATTATAGTGATCTGGCGATTATTCCTGGCTTTATTTATACGCAAACCTTGATTCTCTGAGAAATTTTGGTTTGTAAAACCTATTTGCACCATTTAGGAATGATTTTTTTTCGCAATATACCGTAATGTGTATATATACATTGAAGCTACACTTATCGAAAATCCAGTCAATGGTCTCATAGGATTAAAAGCACCATTCCCTATGGCCCCATTTTAGCAAAAAAACATTTATATAGAACGTGCACTAATTACATGAAAGATTAAAAGATTTTTCAGTCATTTTATCTACTATCGCATAAGGTTTGCTGATACAGTTCTGATGCGACGCATTTGTTATCAAGTCGTAACTAATAAAAATGTCTAAGTCTAAACGTTATTTAGGGATTTATTTCAGATAAAAATTTGGCGGCACACATGCGACTGTCTTGCGGTACCACCGCATCATTATATCCGGTTGAACTGGCCACTGCTTTTGAGGGCGTGCACTTATGCATATTTATTCTGATTTATTCTTAACACTTTTTAACTACAAGCTGCGGCACTGCACGCTGCAGATGTCACCGTTCGTCTTTTTTTGGGAAACCAGATACGCTTAAACTAGGCAGGCATTCTTCGTTCAATGATTTTTGACTTTAATGCGATTATCTGCATTATCATATTATACACATCCCAATCTCTGCAATCAACACTACCGTATTTAACACGTTCAACTCCACTTCATTATTCATGCCGTATTTGCCTGGAACATGCCCACTTTCATGATAGACCATTTAGGTTCAAATAGGATTCTTTGATTATTGTGGTGACAGATACTGAGTGCATTTTTTGGGTAACTCTCCGCGGGCAAAAAGCAACAGTATAAATATAAGTAGTTTATATATCAATAAATAGAAAATATATAACTAAATGGGGTTACTAATGGGTTAGATCTAGGCCTCTGACGCGAGCGATACTCAAACAAACAACTACAAATTACAGCAGCTCTACAGGCTTAAGAGGTCTTCTAAAAATTAGCGCTCAGTTAAACTCTGTCATTATTCCATCCTACATTGGCTACTAAACGCTTCCCTGGTTGTGCCTCCAGCTTTCCATAGCACAGAAAGATGTGTAGTTTACTCTTAATAAGGCACAATACCTAAAGTTATCTACCTGCAGTATCAGCTGATTAGTTGCCATTTCACGCAATAGGTATACAGTATAACAGAATACATTTTATCCTATATCGTACCTATCGCTGTACCCAGTCAGTGTCAAATGTGAAAAAATGAATTACCCCGCAAATTTTGCTTCATCACAAGTTTTTGGAGATTTCCAGGTTATTTTATCTCTCATCTTTCAAAAACACGTCACGGCTGCCAGTTCTTGCTGTTACAGTTCATTACGCTAAGGTTTTAAATCTGGTTAATCTCTTAGATCGATAACCTTTATAATATTTTTTCACTTTCGGTGACCGGGAACAGCCCATAACACCCCGGTGAGTCTGTTATGCGGGCGTAAGATTAAAAAACTCTTACCTCAAATTTACCACTAGCTGAACTCTACCAATACTGACTGAATATTCATCAAGGGGCCATCTGCTTTTGTAGGTGTCGTTGGTAAGTGTGAGCTGCACTTTTTCTCACAGTTTTATAGATTATTTTTAAAGAAAGGAATATTTATTACGGAGACAGACGAAAACGCAATCATATTATCTGTAGCGCCACCCTACGGTAACCTTTCCTAGTTTCTCTTCAGATCTCGACCTCACTATTCGTAAATAACCCTTGACTTTTGACTTATTCTTATAAGTGGTCGTTCTTGCACAAATGGAAAGAGTGAGAAAATGTCGTCTATTATGAATTTGAAAGGATGTATTGGAACCAAGCAACAACTGATTGCACTAGTTGATGACATCGATTTAATAACCAGGTATGGCATGCTTTCATCGTTCGTTATATAAAAATAGTAGCCAGTAGAAACTAACGTGTGCTACACTAAAATGTGAATGAGCAAGGAACGGCCAGATGATTAAATATGATCATTTATATTATAGGCAACTGTTCGAAACATTGTCCCAGCAAAATATCCGACAATCAGATAGTCAGAATACAGATTCTCAGAATACGGCTACTGCTCCTCAAAGGTAACATGAAGTTCTATTGACGTACAAACATACATGAAAATTCAATTAGCAATAATTTCTCTTGTCTTCTTGCTATCCTTTGTGGTGTTACTTCGATTCTGTGTTGTTGTGTAGGATGGATGCAGATCAACTTACTGAGCTACTGCTCCAAAAAAATCAAGAGTTTGAGAAGAAAATGAATACTGCGAGAGAACAACAACGGTTAAACCGGCAAATCGAAGCTATGAAAGTGGAAATTACTCAGAAAAATAAGGTGATATATTATTAATTGAAACATGGTACAGTGGAAGTCACTAATTATGATCTGTTTTTAATAACAATAACTGACTGA
The DNA here is from genome assembly GCA_013436055.1 of Halocynthia roretzi. Classification (NCBI taxonomy): domain Eukaryota; kingdom Metazoa; phylum Chordata; class Ascidiacea; order Stolidobranchia; family Pyuridae; genus Halocynthia; species Halocynthia roretzi. The sequence goes on along the minus strand of QRAM01000086.1, from coordinate 61,155 downwards.
TAACATAAATGAAGACAGAGTATTTTTGAATAATTTTGAGGGACTGATTGATAACATTATCAGCGTCATGATTAGCGACTTCCACTCTATTCCAAGTATAAGGACGCTATGTTTGAACCACAGGGATTTTTAGTAACATGATGTGAAATCCTTGGAATTTTGTAAGACTTGTAAGAATATAATATGTACTGGTGAAAATGAATCTCTACTAGTTCCTATGTGGGTTCTACTAAAGAAATATATAGAAATATAAGTGCATCCTGTATAATGGTACACCGAAGAAAACTCAGTGACCTCAAGAAATGAATCGGTGGACTCAAAATTTAATTAACAATACAGGAAATAGAATGCCTGCAAAAACATCTGAAAGATGCTGAACACTTGTTATCAACAGCTCTGTATCAAGCAAGAGAGAAATTAAAATCCATTAAGAAGGCACGAGCAGGTATGAACAAAGAATATTTTCATTTTCAAACAATATTTTTTACACAAACATTTCTCTCCGGAGGAATTTCATTCCGATCCCATGAATAATTCAGCAAGATTGTCGTCATCCATGCTTCCACGTAGTTCTCTTTCTTGTATGAACCGATATCCTGTGGGCATCTGCTCTTGCAGTATCTTGTTCTTGACCATCAAATTACATTCCTGTTTACAGGTTCGATTCCATCCGAAGAGATTGTACGCTACGCACATAAAATCAGTGCTGCTTGTGCCACCGCGGCTCCACTTAATTGGGCTCCCGGCGATCCCAGACGACCTTATCCGCAAGTATGTTCTTTCACTTTACTGACTGTATATTAACATCCATCAATTGCATATATCTATGTGTCATGAAGATGTAGGGCCGCCATGTTCCAACTTTAAGGAGCCCAATTTATCAGCTCCAGAATTTAACTTGCCAGCATAGCTAACACTTGTTTTAAAGAATCTATTCCATATTGTAAGTAAGCTTGCTGGTGGTTCTCAGACTCCCAAGTTACATTCCTCCCTTTGCGATCCCAGGTTTCTCCAATTTTTTTCACCGTGATATTTCAGCTAAGTTCATTGAAATATAATCCATATTGAACGCACTATACATGCATGGTAACCTATAATGCACAGGCATTGAACTTTGAAATGACTTGGGTAGGTGAAGAAAGGAAGTTGTATTGTGTGTTGGTTATCTCCACATTATATTACTCCACATTACTCCATTATATCCACAGTGTGCAAAGTGTATTATTTCCCCGCTTAAAATTCGTTCCCTGATAAAAATTCGTCTTTATTTATCTCCATCGTTGTTAATTGCTTTGCTCGACTGTTGTCGTGTATTAAATTCAATTTTTATTAAAACCGCTAGGACATTGAAATGCGATGCGGCATGCTAGGCCAAATGAGTAACCAGGTTGCTCCGAATGCATTGGATTCTAATTTGAAGCCTCCAACCCAGCTAGGAACTGGTAAGTTAGTAGATACAGATATAATGATACAAACTATATACCGTCATGCAGAAAAGACATGTAATAGGGAGGAGTGCCTAATCCAAAGCCTGTGAGCAAATCTAGGCATATTATTCTTTTAATTCGTAGTGTTCCATACAACCTTGAAGCATTATAATATCACATGAACCTAACTTTTACATGTTCTCATATTGCATATGTTAATCATTGACTCGTTGCCAAATATAACTGCATGTGTGCAATTCGTCCCGCATAAGCAGCAGGTTGCTAACCCCTGTTATAAAGAATGAATATGACTGAACCCCATATAAAATACAACCAAATGTAGCTATGTTGATTTGCTTTGATAAAGAACATAAGTGCTGTTACACATGAGCCGTATTACTTCATTGTATTCTCTCTTTTCAGAGGGCTTAACTGTCCCGAGCTTAGTCGGAACCGGACTAAGTGCCCAATCGGGCCAATTGCCTTCCCACTGGAGCCTCCAGGGAGGGCACACTGGTTCAGGCGACGAACTGAAATTGTTGTCTGGAAAAAAAGGTGATGAGGACGTGGAAGTGATGTCATCAGACTCATCATCAAGTTCATCATCTGATTCTAGTTTTGTCAACGACTGAAGATCATCGCACAGAAACTGGATGAGTCATTTATTAGTATTTTCTAATTAGTGATTAAAGTGCAGAATATGGTACAGCACATATGGAACTTGAAAGTACAGAGCTCCATACACAAGAATTTTCGAACATTTTCGTAAGTTACCATATTACTCGAATAAAGCAGGGGCCTCAGGGCAATAGTAAATCTCGACTCTGGCATTCCATGTTCCATGTTCAATCAACAAAGGAGTTTTAGACAAAAAAAGTTATAATACACACATATAAAATACACAATCTCATAAAAACAATTATAAACAGACCTAAATACATTTTCCGTTTATTCAGCGAAAATTATTACACTTACCATGACTATTCTGGATTGATATTTATTTTATCTATGAGAATATCTTAATTTCATTTGACAATAATTGTTCTATTCTGGAAGAAGTTATACTGTGTTGTATACCAATAATAGTTAGAGTTCCATCACGGTTCTCTGAGTGTAGACTCCAGCAGGCATAGCGTCACTAGAGACCCCGCTTTTTCGGCGCTGGTATACCGAGTACTGACTTAGTCTTCTTATAGATATGTTCACGTTTCTCGCGAAGCTGCGTAAACAAATTAGTAATTTCGTTTTCTTCAGGAAGACCTCGTAGCCTTCCTTCACGCGAGTGCGAAATTCATCATTACGTAAGCTATAAACGACACAGTTCCATAAACTGTTGGTTAAAAGTATCACCGATGCGCAATACTCAACGGAATTGTATATCATAGCTGCGTTTGTATTGAGTTCAGACGGGCGGGTAAACGTTACATTGGGCACAAAGTGCACTAATACGGTAACGAGAATCACAGGAACAACGCAAGCGCTGAATATTCCAACCATTAATGCTAAAGTTTTTGCCAACCTCGTTTCCACGCTTGTTTTATTGTTTTTTGTCGTAAGTCGTTTTCGGTTTTTAGCCTGCTCTTTAGCCTTACAAAACGTCGCGATGGTAACGCTCCAGATAACGATCAATGGCAGCAAAAAGGCAATGGCGATGAGAATAAGCGCAGCTTCTCCGTTCGATGTTACTAATGCGGCCGATGTTAAGCTGTAAGACAATTCCTTAATGAAAGTCGGCAGTATTGCTACAATGATACCCGTAACCCATACTGAAGCTGTTGCGTATTTTGAATAGCGCTTCGCGTCGTGTTTGTTGTATTTCATCGGCCTAGCAATAGCCAGCAACCGATCGAAACTGGCCATTAGCAGTGTGTAGACCGAAACGAAGAGGGATAAAGTGGTGAAGAATCCAATAAACCTGATAACGTTCCACGATACCATGGATTCAAAACTACCCCCCTCTTCTCGCTTCTCCAAAATAATATCCGATGAAGGCCCTTCGTCTTTCTCCGGTAGCACGTCACCCATCACTCTATTCTGCAGGAATATTGCGTTGTGCAAAAAAAATATACTTGGACAAACTATTATTCCTACGAAGAAATCCCCAATTGCGATTGAGAGTTTGTAAATCCCTTGACTATTTCTTAGTTTGGGCGTGCTGACGTAGACTGCAACTACGACTGCGTTAAATATAGTAATAGCGACTCCGAGCAAGAGAAAGACTATCATGCAGACGACGATACTTGCACGGCATCTGCAAGTAAAAATGTTTTGGCACGTGACTTAAGACATGGCCTATTCAAAAATTTTAGTTTTAATGACTCACCTCAGAGACATGCTAGTCCATGGAGAAACACCTCTAGTGAACGTAGTTTTAATATCGTAACCGGCCCATACCATCTCGCAAAATGGAAAGAACGGTTCAACAATTTCGTGGAAGCGTCCTACATCTCCCTCCGGTCTGTCGAAAAGCGCGATCTGTACGCAGGGCCTTGTGAGATCATTTAAACGTATGTTTGATGGAACTAATTTCGTACTGAGATTGTACCAGGTGTTTGAGAGCGATTCACCGATACCGTACAGTGTTCCATCATTCTCGTTGTTGTAGTTCCCTATCAGGTCCATGATATCATCCAGGCATTTCGTTTCCATCTCGTTACGATTGCAAAAACGATCGTATACCAGCTTGGTAAATTCGTTGAATGCGTAACGGCGATTTTCGCATTCATTCTGGAATTCTTCGCAATTCCAGTCCCGTAATCGAGACATATGTGTCGTTAGGTACCTTCCTCCATTTCGCCATTTGTATCGGAACCTTCGTGCAAACTTTCTGCAGCATTTTTTAGCATGATCTCTGCGAAACACTCTTTCATAACAGTATTTTGTATGAAAATCCTCCGTGTTTGGTGTGGAAGTTTGGTTGAGATCCGTTGTTTTGTTCGCATTTGTTGTTCTTTTGGCTTCTTCGATGTCTAAATCCCCGCTTTGTGTATACACTAATTGCAAATATGATACGCTTATTATAATCGTATAAACTATATACATCATCATCGTAGTGTTGCAATATCTGAGTCCGCACTCGCTTTTGAAACTCCCCATCTTATTGTATACTCTGCCGTGAGATGAGTCGAATGGTTATTTCCTTAGCTCAGTTCATTTTCCTAAACATTTCCACGTCCGTCCACTGCTCTTCTCGATCAGCATTACATACAATCAGAAAATGAAAATAGATTTTATACGGGGAAATGGCAGTGAAAAATTAGTCCACTGACCTTCTCCATCAGCATTACATACGATCAGAAAAAAAAATAGATTTTATAATGGGAAATGGCAGTGAAAAATTAGTGTGTCAATAGAAGGAGTTTCTTGGAAAATGATGTTATCGGGTCAATCGAAGCAATGTATTAGGGATAGCATGAATTCAAAATTAAGTTAATTATGCTACAAGTTTTGTTTATTCGTCATTTCATGAATGGGGTTTTTTAACCGTATGACCTTTGTTCATATTTTTTTTTTTTTTAGTGCTATATTGAATAAATTACGCATGAAATGTTAGCTGACGTAAGTTGAACCCATCCTGCGCGCTGTATATTTATATATTTTCATCATGTGATGAATGGCGCATGACTAGACTATAATCGATAAGTACCGTAATACTTACCGATGCATTTCATTACCTTTTCTCGGTTTATATGTGTTGGATGCGTTTGGATTAGGACTTTCGAAGTAGCTGACATAAATGCATGATGTGATATGCTTATATAAGCTTTATAGCCAATATGACTGCTGGGCCCTAAGGACTATCTTTAAGTCATTTTGTACCTGTGGTGATCGTAGTAGAATGAATAAGTTATCACTGCGTTGCAATACGCTCATTAAAATAATAAAAAATGAGCTATGAAATATGAACTATGTTATAAGACTTCCACCTTGTTCACGTCACAGCCACGTCATGAACAGATGACTGGAAAACTAACAGAAATTACTATCATGTTATATACCGGATGTTGCAGTAGTGCAGTATGCGCGCATTTCTTCCGTATAAAATAATCTTAAAGACTATGAGGTTAGGAAAAGTGTATAGTTATCGCGTAGACTACGGTGGACATATCAGCATTACATACATTTGCACTATCAAACCCCTTGAGGTTCCTGATTGATGATTGAATGAGATTTCTGATAAATAAACCACAGCAATACCCCGACTTAATGCTGTTGATGCTTTCCTGAAAACACCCCCAAGAAAATCAGCGATAAATAAGATCATTATAACATTGGCGTATATATAGATAACTTCTTAAAGATTGGTCCAGCCCAGGTTACTTGCTGATTGATGTAGGCATATACTTTCTTCTCGACATGATGGATTAATGATATGTAGAAATGTATACGGAAAGCTATCCGAGAATATGTACTCCATATAAATTACTGAGGATGGCTAACTGAATTTATCAAATGAGTCATTAGAACTCTAGGATTAATTCTCTTGTTTGATATTGACTCAAGACTGGAAATATTTCCCGAATTAGAAAAACGGAATGTATTTGTACCTTCTGTGCATTTGTGATCTTAATCGTAGGGCATTATATGTAATTACAATTTACCGGTAAAGTTGGACTTTAAATACAGCGTATGATATTTAATGCATTTGTTTTATTGAACGTGAAGAACAGATACTTCTAAACACTCAATAATGTTATTACTGTATAACAACTTTCTAATGGGCTTCACATTAACTCGTTCAGTGCTGTATGATGATTGCACTCCATTTCTAACGCATGTAAGCGACTGTATGGGGTTAACGACTTTCAAGTTCACTCACATTGCTTTTAATCTTGGCGGTATGTGTTTAGTGAGGCAGTTCCATAACGTATTTAAGGTTTATCGTTGTTATTATAGATCGAGTTTGCTGATGTTGAATTAGAGATGGTTTTGGTGAACGTCAAAACCTATTAGCATAGAAAGTCATTGTGGAAATGCTGCATTGATTCGTTATATAATCTTTGCAGTGTTTGGGCAAGCCATTTGAGTAACTCTGCTTAACGCAAATACATGTGTCTCGCATCTTGTATATGTAAAGTTCACGATAAGACATGAGCTAGCCTGGAAAGTCTGTGGTATATAGGACTTTACAATAGGTGTGTAGAACTATTCAGAAGAGGAAGCCCTTCATTTATTAAAGCACTCGAGTCGAGTCTCGGTGTGAATCTATAGTCCATAGAAACTGTTAAATAGTCGAGGCCTGCGTCCTTTCCAGTATTGTCGTACGCGCGAGGCCGGTTAATACTTCATTGCTATCTGCTTTACAGTATACGTTAATCAACAGTAGCTAAGCGAAATGGGTGTAGAAGGTGACAAAAATGGTAGAGTGTTGTTAACGGATGTTGTTATAAAAGAGGATAATACCGACCAGGCAAAGATGCCTGATAGCCATGACGTTGAATCAGAACGACTGGCGCTACTTAGTACTGAAGAATTAAGAGAAATCAAGACGAATCAAAACGAAAAGTTGAAGAGAAAGAGTTCAGATTCTGATCGAATATGCCTGGATCAAAATACCGGAGATAGACATAATTTCCCATCCTCTCCCGACAACGACACAAGCGTTTGTTTATGTAATTCACGAAAGAATGAAAACGAATCTCGGACGTTAACCAACTCGTATCGAGACTCTGGCCATTATTCCTTTCAAGACAAAAACTATATGGACCGTTCTGAATACGAATTGAAGCATCTCAGGAAACGTCACGAGACAAACCCGTTTCAAAAATTGACGTTCCTTAAATCATCATTGCTTCTGACTGTTGGAATTATCGTGGGCCTGGTGGCAATGGCTGTTTTATACTTTTCAAAACTTAATAACTTTTCAAAGATGCAGGATGAGGTGAAAGAAACATTGTTGAAATATCGGTTACAAAATATCCAGATCTAACGATACATGTTTTCATATTACAGATCAAGGAGCTAAAGGAATCTATGAAACAATTAAACGACCAAGTCAGTCAACATTCCCCTCTTGCTCTCGGCTCTACTATGGAAGTAAATCAATACATCAGACCATACACACATCTTACATTAACAGCTGAAGACAGTATTCCGTGTATGTACTTTAAGAAATAATATTTCCTCTTATTTTGTAAAAATAAATGTTCAGTCATCTGGATGGATTTTTATCAACCTATTGTGGGAGATACTTCCACCGAGCGCCAAATTAATCAAAAAATCCATATTCGTATAATGTAAAAATTTCAATTTAGTGACTCCATGGAACAACAGAATTCTTCAGTGGAATCCAACGACAACTCTAACTAATGCTGGTCCTTTGCAATATAGCGCTATTTCGCGGAGTATCTCCATAAAAGAAGAGGGGACCTATTTTGTATACAATCAGGTTTTGCACAAATGTTCACCCAAACTAGTTGCCTTATGAATACTCAAAAAAATCTCATATTTCAGATTTATATTTATCGTCACAACTCACACGATACCACAGATATGAATGTTAGCAACCACACTGTCTTTCACTCCTTATTCCGAAAACCTTACGGTTATCCTCGAAACCGTAAACCAATTACTGTGACAGAGGGCACAATTAGCTACTGCTGGGACGAACGTGCGGACAAACAAGTTAGTATATCGTTGAAACTCGGGTGTCCACCTAGCGGATCAACGATGCAACTATTTCTCTCTCTACCGTCGTATAGCGTATGTAAAATTCAATGTGTTTACAGGTTCACACTTCTTACCAAGCGATCATTGTCGAGTTGCAAGAAGGAGATGAATTGTTTGTTGGAATTGAAGATTTTGACGACCATTTGGAAATGCTGGTACCAAAATCAACTTATTTCGGGTTATATAAATTGTGAATTGTGCAAGGGTTTGTTATTGGGCCGACGTTTGCACTCAAATTTATCAAAATTATACGCTTCATGGTCGAATAACTTATACAATTTTGTAGATTTCCCGATAAGTCGGTCCGTTCCAGATTAGGTTTTAGATCGCATACAGTCGAGCAGATATCTAATAATGCCCTGAAGGCAAAAACAATTTGAAACCTTTGAAAATAAACAACTGCTATGTGATGGAACCCTGTATGCTAGAACCCTCCAATAAAACTATCATTATTATTAATAATTGCACCTTCAAAAAAAAAGGTTCACAGACTTCATAGATATCAATTTATTCCCTTCATAAAAAGTTGTATTATCACAAAAATATCTACAAAGAGAAAATATACATTCGAAAACGGCAGTACGATCATGCATTTAAAATTGTTTCGGCCAAGGTGACATAATTCAAAACAGTCGACGAGGTGGCAAAAGAAACTTTAAAAATGCGATAAAAATTTTCCTTGCAATTCTGTCTCAAAAATAGCAATTTTTAATAAGTAAAACACCATAAAAATCAAAATGCATTTCTTACTATTCTTATACACTGGCAGACTGATCTAAACCCTGATGCTAAAAAGAACAGAGAAGAGAAAAATAGAAAACTATGTACAAAGAACAATCAGGATAAGAAAAGATTGAAAAGTTGAATAGCAGCAATGAGAAAGAAAACTAAACTCAAACTGATAATTCTCACTTTTCTCTAATTCTAACTGAGAATAAATGAAATAGTACCCAATCATAATCATAGTTGCATACAAAATAGTATAAACCTAATTTAGTGGAGGTCATACAAGGTTAGTAGGCAGGACTTTGAAACATAGGGCAGTGGAAATGAAATTGATTATCTGTATGTAGTTGTGGCAGTGAGAAAATTTAATGCTGGGACAGAGTGTATTATGATTATGTCAAGGCAGGAGTTTCAATAGGAAGCCAAATATCATTAGGTTATGTTATCGAAACTGGTTTTGGCAGGGTTATAGTAGAAGGTAGATGAAGCCATGGGACCAACTTCAGGCTATCTAAGATCTTGCTCTGAAGTAGAAATATGCATGATAAAGTATAAAAATACAATGGTCAAGAAATAAAATCCTCTATCTGTTTCCGTGATCACAACGTGCAGTAAGTCGGATCATTCTCGCTGGAAACAGAAATGTCGTCCGAACAGTCATTTTTTTCGATTCTCTCTTTTTCTAGTTTGATTTTTTCTTCAGTGAGAGTCGGTGTCTTCGCAACCTCGTAGAATATCTGATGAGAGTATTTCTGCCAGACCGTTTGCAACTTGCTGCCTTTAGATTTGACGATCATTTCGTTCAGTTGAACTGCCAGCGGCAAAATATCTTTCTCTGTGTGGGAACTATAGTACACCAAGGTGTCTGTCCAGTCTCCACTTCCGTTCATTTTGAAAGCGAGCCACAGAGCTGCTGCCCCGAGTTGAGATTCACTGACGCCAAGTAATTCATGACACAGCAAACTGAGCTCTAAAGCAAACCTGGCTAATGTCAACGTCTGCATGTTGGTCTTTGAGCACTTGGCATATCGTCTGAGGAATCTGTATGAAATTGGAATGTTGATGTCGAAACCGATCACGTGTAGAATGCGTCTTTCCATCGTGAGAATTTCATTGCGGTTGTAAGCATCGTCGCAAATGTAGAGAAAATCGTCAACATAAGGTGGGTGACGTTCGTCGAATTTCGCCGCAACCAGGAGAGCGGTGGCGCCAATGAGTTGGAGTATTTCTCGAGTGACTGTTTTTTTCTGGAGGTATAAATCAACAAGCTTGACGGCAAGATACAAGGTTTCGTGATTGAGTTCAAAGTTCTCTTGCACCTCTACCATCCAGTCAACGAGAACCGATCGCATGTCTGCTGTAATTTGCTTTTGCTTTGCAAAATAAGGTTTAACGACAAACTGCGACTGTCTAGCTCTCATGTATTCAAAAATAACAAAACCGTATACCGGCGCCTCGTTTGGATTGCCAATGTTTTCTGCATCTATGTCAATGTAATCCAGATCTCTTCTACCAGCAGGAGCTTTGTGTTCGTAGAAACCCGTAGGAGTCGTCTCCTGAGCGAACGTATCCAAGGCATCTATAAATTCTTGAGATTCTTCATCAGTACGAACACTGGAAGGCGTGCCTGATGTTTCTTCTATTCTTCCCTGCTCCTCTCTCCTTTCAGAAAGTCTAACTTTAGCGATTTTCTCTGTGATCAAGATCTCATGTTGTACTTGTTCGGTCACCTTTGAATTCACATCACTGTTTTGTAATCTCATGGATTTCCTTGTTGAAACTTTGGTAATCCTCTGTGTTAGTTTAGAATTGTTTTCTTTTCCATTTGTCGGTATATTTTTAGTGTTGTTGAGAGCGTTAGTGATATCGCCAAATGCAGATCTCTTCACCACGTCGCCTTTAGCTGGAGAAGTCGCCATTCGTTTTTTGTTTGCTTTGTCCTTGTTTAGTTCGTTAGATTTTTCAGCCTTCATCGGATTCTCGTTCGGGTTTGTGTTGTTTCTAAGAACGAGATTGGTTGTTGACATCCTTGTGCAATGGAAAACACCAAGACGACAACACAGCAGTCGCAAGTTCAAGAAAAATGATCGGGGCAATGATAGCTCAAATAAAATACTGGTAGATCTGGCACCACAAAGGTTGAAATAATAATAAGATTGTAACCACAAGTATTAGAATAAAAATACTAATATATGTAGCAATGCAAACTCTTGAGTTGTGGCTTAATTCATTGGTCCCTTCCTGCTTACTGAGCTACATAGTCAAGCCTCGGGAATCGAATTAAAATTAGCACATTTGGAATTTCAGTAAAACCAAGTGGCATCTGCGTCTCTCAAATGCATGGCGGTGTAGAAGTAATTTTCTACAGGCACATAGTGTGCTTGCTCAAGTCATTTTCACGCAACGTAACTATTCGTGATCAGATTTAATCACCTTAATTACCTTTCCTAAAGTTTTCTAAAACGGGATCTGCATTTCGCATATGCAGTATTGATGGAATGCTGCCACCAAAAATTCAAATTTGTAATTTGTTTACAACAGCGCCACCACTAAATGTACGTCACTCACGATTTTTTCGATTCTTGCAATCCTGGTTAGTCCACGATATTGCAAAGACCAGCCGTCGATTTACTTCAAATTCAGATATAAAATAATGCAATTGCATTTATATATTTATCTACAGGCTCTACAGGTTTTCAAACAGTTTCTGTACTGCAATGGTAACACCACGCCTATGTCATACGCATAGCATAGTAATGGATCTTTTTACTCTTGGGAGGTTTGTCACCGCACTCGCGCAATAATTAGTAAATTGCAAGTGCGAAACAAAAGGCATGCAAACAGCACCCAGGTGCTGTAGTGTATTATGTATCGACTAGATAACGGAGATCGAAACTATCTTGATAAGGCCACGATAAGGATATATCCTCTCACCTACATTCAAACTTACCGTAGATTGATTCTTCCGTCTTCACCTTGCGAAGTTGTTTGGACGTTTATTTTCTATGTTATTTTTCCTAACTTTATTTTTTCGCCATGACGATAATAAGCACGTTGATATATTTCTATGACGCAATAAAGGTGGTGGGAGTAAATGCATTTTATCTAACAGCATCGATCACATGATTCTGATAACAAAGGTCGACGTCACGTTACGACAGTTATGGGAAGGACGCGGAGTCTTTCCTTTTATAAGCTGTAGTTTCCTTTTATTTTTTTGCAGCGTTTTCTAATGTCTATTGCTTAATTTCATGTTTAATATTAAGAAATATGTTCCAGTTGAGAAATAGCTAACTTACACAGTAGGTGATATTAATCGTTATTCTGAATCGTTTTATATTGTTTCACTTTCTAATTTTAACGTATTAGTTTGTGCTTCTTCTCAGCGTATTGTGAACAGCAAAAACTATATTACGTTGATATCAGTTAAAATACGTTTTGAAATAAATGCTTTTATTCCCTAAAATAGTAAGTTTTAGTTGGGAGTATCAGACATCATAATATATCTTAACAAATCACAGAATCATTTTCAATATACCGTGTTCTCAAGAGCGGTGTCACATGAGTCGAGGATAAATCATAGTAGTTGTCATCTATATATTTTACCAGTATCAATAGTAGGGTTGTAAATTGTTTAGTAATAATGCATGATTCAAGGCAGATGATTCCATAGATGAGAGATCTATTAATACATTTCCGTTTTTTCATAAAAAAAATTGCCTTAAATTACAATTGTTTTTGCCTTAGTGCTTTGCCCATAAAGAATTGAAGCAAAAATAACGTGTTTAATCAACTTTTAATCACCTTCGCCTTTCGACATGGTAAAATCATATTGTTGGGAAAAGGGGAAGAAAATATTGCTGAGATGGTTTATTTATTCATGTGCACTGAAACCTTGATACAGAAGTAAGAGGTTCCCTGTTTAGTTTTATAAGATGCTTGTCGTATAGATAACTCCTCTCAGTTTCAAATCTCTATAAATGTAGTAGCATTGAACAATGGCAGAAAATGTTTGGAGAATTCACTCTTCTCAAATTTCTCTTCCAGTTTATATCATCCGTATACTGTATTGTTATAACGTACCTTGATAATAGCTTCGTCTCAATTTGTGTATCAAAAGAAAATATACATCTTAAAAGTTGCATTTCAACATTGAAAAGAATCACAATGAAGACTTTCGCAGTGTTTGTAATGCTTTTCTGCCTCGCTGTCGGTGAGTTCTTTATTTTATGTTTGAAATTAACACTTGTAATAAAGAATAGTGCTTTTTGTTTGTCTTTGTGTTATTATTGTTTAATACTGTTTACTATTATTTTGGAACTATGCTGTACAATATTTGGTGTGTCTTTTCCAAAGCGTATTGAAGCAATAATGCTGTTTGAACTACCTATATAGTCAGGGCTACTATCGATCTGGTACCAAGAATGAGAACGACTGGGAAAAAAATAAGATTTCTTTACCCAAATACACTGCGCTACACATAGCATCGTCTCACGGCACACCAGTGTGCATGTGAAGTACTGATTAGGCTGAAATAACTTGTTAGTCGAGATGAAAAATTTACATTCAAAATTGTTGCATTACTGAAAATGAGCCAAAATAAAGACATATCTTAGAAATAAGGACGGTATGGCAGCCCTGTGTATAGTTGTATTCTGTAACGAATCCAAATCGATTTGCTTATTATTCTTATTGCTAAGAGCCACAACTTCCTGGTTTTATTGTCGTACCAACCTTACTGATAACCATCTCAAAATGCCATTCTCATTTTAAACTTTTAAATTGAAGACAGAAAAGCAAACTAGTTAGAACTACAACTAGGCAGGGTTCAATGTTATCTCAAGATTATGTTTGAACAGGAAAATTATCGTATTTAATTTAAGTTTAAAATAATGAACGTTATGTTATCGATTTACAAAGACTGTCAGTGCTTTCATCATAAGTGTTTCTTAACTATGTAAATGAGTTACAACAGAATTTGAACAGAGTAGTTCTCTCGTATTAGCCATGGTAGACAGGAGATGTGTAGTATATTGTAAGAGCATTCCTGAAAGGTAGAATAAAAAACCTAGAATCAATTGATTTCAAGAAGCATTGAATTCAGAGCATGACTCATACCTTAAAAAAACAAATAAAAATTGTCAGAACTTTGATCAATCAATCCATAAACAGGTGCTATGTTGATTAAGCTTTGATTAAATTGACAATACTTAATTTTGGAATGATGACATGTGTTAATAGCGGTGATTATATTCAATGGATCAACATATTTCTTTGATTAGAATCTACTACAATTATTCATTTGATTCAAAGCATAGTAATTATGAATGAAATTAAAATCCTTTTTTATTAAGCTATTTACTTCAGATGAAAGGTATGTTTAAAAACTATTATAAAGATTGAAATACTCCTAAAGTAATGTTTATTATATAATTATAAATAAAGTCCTCATTGTATTATTGTATCTGTGTATGCTGATATATATGAACTTATTTAAGGTGAAAATGGTACGATGGTACCAGACATCAATACCACAACGGCTCCCAAAACAACACCGTTGGTCACTACCACGGCAAGTTACGATACAGACGAGTTACAAATGTACAAATATGCAGAAAATAATACAGTTTGCCTCTTGGTGCAATTCAAGGGCCACTTCTGGAAAAACAAGGTATCTTTATGGCAGATCTCAATAAATATTTGAATTGGAGTTGAATAAGGAAATTTCATTCAATCTCATTTTCTCAGGATGTTTGGCATATTTCGAGCGACGCAGCTATCAACAATAAGTCAAGTGAATGCGGCAAGCTAAGAGTGACATTCCACTCGGGAGAGTTCACAATCGGTTTTAAGCAAGTCGGTAAATCATATGTAATCGATGCAGTCACTGCTGAACTCGACAAAGGTACATAGCTAATGTAGTGCTGGTAATCATGTGTAATGTGTTTCATTTTTTGTAATATTTTCTACACCGAATACTGAATACTCTTTCTTTGACATTGTCTAGTTGGAAATGCAGAAGCCCAAAACCTAAGCCTTGCTAAAGTATCAAATGGCTCGTCTTACTTATGTTCGTCTGGAATCACTGTGCCACTAAGTAACAATGTCACATTCGAAATGGTCGATGTTCAGTTGCAGCCATTCTATGTGAAAGATGGGAAGTTCGCCACTGGTAAGTCATTTGATATCTTTACTTGAATGAATGATTTTCTGGGTGATTACAGGGACTTGTATAAATTCCGTAGACTAGGATTGAGGCAAAGTTTAGTATAACCAATATACACCTTAATATAGCACATGAAACTTTGACAAGAGTTCCCATTACTCTCTACAATGAAAGTGAAATATATATTTTGAAAAATTTACTCATTTTTTAATGTACACTTGAATGCCACTCTCATATACTTTGTATGATGCAGTACATTGACAAATAACTACCTCAAATTTATTCACGGTGTAGACCTTGACCTAATTCGGATGTATTGTTTCAGTGGTTCGAATTTCGAGCAAATCGAGTAAATGCTATGCATGTAATAAAAACCTACCTGGAGTAAGCTCTTCTACAGTGGAACCATGGTTGACCATTGTAATCACTTCATAGCTTCAATTACTGATATCCTATGTACATTGAACTGAATCCCAATTAAAAGTGCACTGTCATTTAATGAAATCTTGAGTAAGGTTGTTATGGCAATATAGTGACAATCATTGTCAGGATCTTTTGAACAAATATTATTTATTGTTTGACGCTGATACTGGAATCAAGTTCAGAGTTGAGAATTATTATTTCCCTTTTCTAAGTTACCTCTCGAATATATCATCTTACAATATAGTTATATAGTTGTTCGACACAAAATTGTGTTTTATATCTTGAGTACAACCATATAATTTAATTAGATATATTTAAAGTCAATAATTTTTCAAATATATCCTAATCTTCTTCTCCTGTTCAGTATCAGTATGTAATTATATGAGTTAAAATCAAAACCCTTATCTATATTTGAGGATACAATTAAAGAATTACTCTGCAGTGTGGCCAATTCAAAATATCCATACCAATTACTAAATAAGGGAAAAAATAACTCCCCTGAAATGCTTATGTGTTGGTTATGTTTCCAGTTACTTATTTTTCCAACTGCAGTAGTTACATTAGAAAGGATATAATCGTAGTTCATCTCCTGTTATGCATCGATAATTCATGTTCCAGCCGAAGTATGTGACATCAGCGCATTAGTTCCAATCATCGTAGGAGCTGTGCTCGCCCTCCTTGTTCTGATCGTGATCATCGCCTATTTTATCGGAAGGAATCGTAACCGCGTCGGCTATGAAGAGATTTAATTCACCCTATTTGTTTCCGTCTCTTACTTTTCCTTTTGCCTTACGAACTCCGCCATTTAATGTCACATAATGCTGTGATTCGTGATAGCGTTCCTCATCCAAATTCTGTTTTCACTTTTGCTTTCGTACGAGATTGTATTACTGAAGTTTATCATTGTCAGTGTTCTACTATGAATCCATTAAACACATTCAAACTCCAAGAGAGTACACTTAATCTTGCTCTGTTCATTTCCAAGTGCATTCTCTTTATATTTCGTCCCCCCCCTTTTTTCGATAGCTATGTAATTCAACACTACCTAAACAGAAGTTATTGCAGAAGTTGAGGCAATAATGCTATTGGTCTATCCATTTACATTCTTGACATGCACAATGTTGCTGTGACATCAAATGGATGTAACAACACTCATTCTAATATGCTTCTATGGAGAGCTAAGATCCCACTATATGAAATGGCATTCAACAGTGAATCTACGTAAAGTTGTATTCGTAAAGTGCAATTGACGCAAATATCACTTTTACTCACCTTTGAACCTATCTCCACCTTCCTTTCAGCAATGGAATGTACTGGCGATTTCGCTGACAATTTGTTGGTGCCGATCATTGTAGGATGCGTTCTTGGCGGACTCATCGTTCTGGTACTGCTAGTATATTGCATAGTGCAAAGCCGAATCAAACAGCGGTATGATCCTGTAGGAACTTTCTGATAAAGATTAAAGGTCACTTGAGGGAGATACCTTTTACCCGTGTGTTCACTAAACGAATAAACAATTATGGACTAAAACAGAAACTGTGCTGTTGTCCGTTATTACTACTGTGTGTTATATCGCTCTGTCATAATTTTATATTGCTCGTAGTTAGGTTTTGATTTAACATATTTTTTAGAAAGTGATATTTAATTTTTCCTCTGGTATGATAAGACATTCGTTTTGATGTCAATGTGCTTGGAAGTTGCTCTCATAAATCAGTATTTATATCTCCATATAATATTGTCGCAAAGATTATAATTCCTATATGGGTATATAATATCCTCGCAATAATTAATACTGCGGTATTGTACTCGGTGTGATAATGGTTGACAACTTAAAAATGCAGGCTCACTTATTGCATGGTACGCGTTGTTTCCAATCCAATCGCTAATGATCTGTCTCTTGTATCTTGTTGATTATTAACAAACACTATTTGTCCCAGTACCATCTGATGTTTGTTCATCCACCCACAAACAATATGTTGCATTGTAAAAACAAAAAAACAACTTCTTTTAAGTGAGCTATTGTTGAATGCCATTTCGCAACCCCATCACTGTTTGCTTGCAGTTTATTGCATGCTAACTGTTTGTTTTACATGCGTTCACCAGGTCGAAAGTATGTGTCCCTTGAACATATCACTTTTCCATGCTCTTCTGTTTTAGTCTTGTGTACTTTGATGAAAATAAAAGTAACTTCATGAAATTCTTATTTTTGCCTACTCTTCTGCAACATGCACTATTACACCTTATTCATAAATAAGTCCCACACTACAGATGAATTGTTACACTTAATATGCTTCCAGTTATTATACTGTGATCAAAGTTCTACATCTGAAGTTTCGATCATGTTTTAGACTTTTAAAATTGTTTTTTGTTTGAACACTATTTTTTCCTAAGGTAAGCTTGGTCAATTGAAAAAGCAAGCATGTAGAATCTTGTTTAATACTTGTTTTTCTGTGTTTCCTTGATGTGAGATATGACAGATTATTGAAATTGTGATCTGGACTCGCGAAACTTTCCACAAGAAGAAATACCTAAATATCGGAGACCTGAATACAAATTGAAATTTGGGGAAAACTATTCGTCATTACCAATAATCAGGGATATTATATGTAAGTTGTTTGGTAGGTAAGTATGGCGAAGTAATTCACTCATCTTCCAAGATCCTGTGTGCAAATTATTAATTCTAATCGACTCCGAATCACTCGAATAATTATTAGATTTGATTCGAGATGGAGAGATCATTGCAGTGTAAGATCAGATTTTATAGGTAAATATTAGTTCATTATTTCACATGAAAAGCTTACACGAAACCAGCATTCGGTTCTGATCTAAATGGCCCTTACACTATCAAACATCTTCAGCAGTTAGGATACTAGTCTAGAATACTAAACTCGGAGAAAAATGGTACAGTTTCTCAATAGGATACTGTTCAATTTTCGTTTTGATAGACAGTATCTGAATAAATACAGATAAGGATACAGAAATGCTCAAATGGATCTTTTAAGTAGACTGCACTACAAAGTGCATAGTTAGAAGAGTTTTTTATGAGGTTAAAAGGTATGTATGGTATACATGAGCTTCTTCCATAGCATCAATTATTTGCTGCTGAATTGCAAGGGAATGTACTACCTTGCTTTAGGAAATACTTATGTACTATGTGACTTAGGTTACTAAATAATAGAATGTATTTAAAAGCGATAGTGAAATGAGGTTCATTTTTGGGTAGAAATGGAATGCTAAGGTTTTCGTAATTGATTCCAAATTGCCTCTTCACCAGTGTTGGACTTGGTGACATATTTACAAAAAGGATTTATCTCGCTTTCACGCTAAAATCCTGAATTTTTTGCTTTGCAGGCCAAAAAGTGGCTGCAGACCCAATGGCAGGTAAGCTTGGTATTATCATTTCAGCAATGATCATCTACAGTGACCAGCATTAAAAAAGCTCTTGTTTCAGTTTCTTGGAATGTGACAGATTCAAAAAATGCAACCTGTTTCCTAGCCACCATGGGTATTGAATATAACACAATGTATAACAGTTCAACAGACAATAAAATGCACCAGGTAAGTAATACAGACAGAATTATCAAAACATAAATCGGATTCAAATTCAAAATCCTTGTTGAATGTGAGTGAAATTGCAGAAATATCTGATATTGCCAAAACCAAACATGAACCAGTATATTGCATGCCAACCACAATATTATATTGCATATTTTTCAGTAGAACTGTTATTCTGATTGTCTGATTGGTATCACAGAGGAAAAGGTTGTTCTTTGTTTTTCTTCATTTTTAGTTATTTTTTCAATGTTTCAGGCCATGATCTTATTTCAAAACGAAACACAATTTGCTGCTGTATTGTGTAACGAAACCATGGTGAAATTCACTCTTATGAATACAACAGCAGATGCAAACTTGACGTTGACTTACACGTCTGCTAACAAGACTTTCATGCTGTCGGAAGTTATGCTAGTGTATATCATGAACAATGAAACATTTCCAAATGCAACAAGTGAGTAACTCGTCACGCTTCATTTTCTTTTGAATAATATTCTTCTTTCTTTATTCTGTTTGGATTCAGATAACATTAGTTTACATTTTCTCGTTTAGACATGGCTAATGTAACTCTTGTCAGCAATGCCTTACGGTTCATGACAAACATCGGAATGGCCTACAACTGCTCCCTTGAAGCAGATATTCGTTTAGAAATGCCCGTTCAAGTCACTGCTAGTGAAAATAAGACAAATGAATATATACGGTTAACTCCTGATATGAAGAAAGGATTAATGATGCAAGCTTTCGAATTGTTAAACGATACTGATTATGGGAAAGGTTGGTGGTATATGCTTCGTTCTCTCTACATTACTCATGGTTACATTGTTAAATATTGCTGCAGTGCAACAATGCTTTGCTGATCATATGAGGATGCTACCGGAACTGGGTAAATGGCAAGTTATGAACAAGGACAAGAATGTTTGCGCTATGATGTACTCCGTTGTGGCACTTGATGTCAATTACACTACCATCGCTGGCAAGGTATTCGACAAACTAATTTGCATGCGTATATTTCTTTTATATTTCCCTTTGAAACTACCATATTCAAGATGAAATCTGATCGATTGTACAAATGTGGAGTCAGACAAATATCCGATTATCCCTAAATGCTTTGCTACGTAACAATGCGTAGAGGCGCTCTAAACTGCAAGTACCAAGTTGGTTCATGCGTGAATAAGGAAGCTTTATGTTATATACTAACAGACGATGACAACACGTATCCCATTGACAAATGAAACAATGGTTTCGGACATGAGTGTATGCGGCATGAACTCTACGAACATAACCTTGTCGGTCGAAGGAGGTGTTGGAAATCTTACATTCGGATTTATTAAAACAATGAAGGAATATTTTTATCTCTCTGATGGAGAAATGTTCGCTCTCGACTTTGTAGAACTGGTTTACGATCCCAAAACAAAATATTTTCCGAATCATGAATGTAAGTTTCGATGTAAATCATTTTATGGCAGGATAAAGGAAATGTATTAGTTATCTTAGTTCATGAATAATTATATGAAGTGTATTCACAGTAGAAAACTAAGGTACAAGAGAACTCGGGACAAAAATAGTTTTACTGCCATAATCATTTTTTTAAAAGTTGAAACAAATGTAACTGTAAAACAAGACAAATTGGACATGTTCTCGGCACCTGTTGGAAGTGCGTTTCAGTGCGATGTTCTCAGCACGATCTCGAGCAACGAATCCTTAATGATGATAATGATGAATTCCACACATATTCAGCCCTTCAATGTAACTGATAGTAAATTTGGAAATGGTGAGTATATGCTATATAGGTTTGCCATATGTATAATAGCTAGTTTTTACTAGTGTACCACATTTGATATCTTAGATCCAGTGCATGGAATGGGGTGGGCCTCCACAGTTCTTTATACCAAAAAGCAGTCGGGAAACACGATTTGCAAACTCAGTGTTCTATTATAAAGAACTTATATTGTGAATTAGAAATGAAAAGTGCAATTCACTTCATTTGTAAACATTTTGTTTGCCATATCTAAATTACAGATCTCAGTTGAATAACTCTATCAGCCTATACCGAAAAGTATCACGGTAAAAGATGGTAGGGTAGCTCCATCTATATTGACAATTTTAAATAATAATAACTGATGTCATCTGAAGTAACTTCTTTGCTAATATTGCCTGCCACTATAGTTTTTATGACTACATATCCTCTTTCCGGTTCCTGGGGGAAAAGTTAACGTTTATTCTGCCATTCTGTAAGTTGCAAGTGTACCTACCAAGTGTGCCTGTACAGAAATACCCTTCTTTGTTTTTCAGTGAGCTACTGCAGTGGCGAACCAACACCCATGCCACGTCAGTATATATTTTATTCCTCTTTTGCATCAAGTGTGATATACCAACTAGTTAATTGCGTTTGCTTACATAATTTGAAGGTTGAAGTATTTTATTGACGAATAAAATAAAGTTATTGTAAGCCAGCAATCAACATGCAATAAAATCTGAAAACATTTTAATATTGGTCCAAATGAGAGATGAGAATTGTTCTGAATTTAATTATATCTTGTTTTACAGCACAAACAACTGCTCCTGTTAGGCCAGACGTAGATAATCCTGTTGTCTGTGAGTATGTTTTCTACTGTTTGATGTTGTCTTGTTTTTGTTGTCGGTTAGATATAGAAGTGAAAAAGATACAAATTCTTTCAATAAAAGTTGATATTGTATTTGCAGCTGATCGTTCTATTAAGAGCATAAGTGATAACAAAACAATTTGTCTCCATGCTCACATTGGTCTGCAAATCATGACTTATTACATCAATAAGTTAGGGAATAAGGTATATCTGTTCTTTGAAATATTTCTTTTTATATCTCCTTCTGTCCCTTCCAGTGCTGCTCAGGTAGTCTCTCGACTGAAAATAATGTCTACTATATAATATATGTAAATATTGTATAATAATTATAATGTATTAATTTTCAAACAAATAGTAAATACAGCTATGCCATCAATGTTCCATTTCTTGGCTTTTCTCCCATCTTTTGATAACATAATCAAGAGCAAAAAGTTATTTGCGAATGGTTTGCGAATTATGGTCAACATCACATGATATATATATACAAGGATATCCACGTGATACAACTTGTGACTCATGTCTTATGCTCAACAATAATGTTTAATGAACATTCTATAGTCTGGTAAGCAGATTGTAGACACTCTATTTTTCTCTGTGAAAGAAGTAATTGTATTGCATCATTGATGCATTTACTAGTAAATTATTTACAAGTCAGAGAATTAAAATTGATCTATCCAACCCCTTCAAATTACTCACCAACCTGAATATTTTCATCTTATAAATTGAAACAAGCTTGAATGAATGTGTATAGCACAATTCTTATTCATTTACTCTGCATATATGTTGCGTTGGAAGTTAATGATTAATATTGTTCATGCAGACGGAAGTTCTGTTCAACTTCGACGAGGATAATTGCACCACAACGGCAAACTGTAGCGACCCTTCAAAAGAGTTTGATGTTCTTTTCGAGAGGAAGGAATATAACCTTAATCTGACACTGAGTTTCACTAAAGATGAAAAAACTAACACAACCTATTTGAGTGGAGTTATGCTTGCATATAATTTCTCAGAGAATTATCCCAATGGCACTGATACATGTAAGGAATGGATCTTATGTGATCGCACGATTATTGATTTTATACTATAACTGTAAAGTGACAAACTTTATATTGTAAGAATTGTATGTTGAAATGGCTTTCAACTCAATTATGTGAGTGAATGTCGGAAATAATTATCTTTGTCATGGCCTTAGCATGGCCTACATTGCATCACTTTTGTTGTAGCAACTGGTATAATAAGGATAATGGTTTAACGGGCCGACTTTTTGTGACTTTTAATATCTGAATGGCATTCATTTTTAGTTATATATTGAATATATTATATATTACTGTAAATTATTCCATTGAACCTTTTCCAGCTGGACAATACTCCTTGAAAGACCTTACACAATTCAACACTAGTATCGAAAATTCTTACCTTTGTTCAACCGAGACTGACATTTTGTTGAATGCGACTGAGATGATCATTCTTCGTATCACCGGAGTACAACTTGAGCCATTACCAAAGAGTGATAAATTTGCAAAGGGTATGTAATATGTTCTGTATATTATGTAATGTATTGTATTGTTAAATTATCTGATGTAATATGCTCAGTTATTCTGCTTCACTGTAATACTTATTACACATATGTTTATTTTTTCATCAAAATGTTGGTTAGTGGTTAGTACCAGTAATTATATAAGACAAGTAAAGAATAGGAAAAAAATGAAAACATACATATTCAAAAAACACCCCTATCATGCCATTGTAAACATACTTATACATGAAACTTTTTATTATTATTTTTTCAATAGCAAGCAAATGCTTCAGTGATCTTGATGTACCTGATGCCAATCATGGAAGTTGGTTCGTCAATGAAACAGATGACAAGAAAGCTATCTGTGCCCATTTTGCTTTCAGTGCTACTGTCAATGTGACTTATGAAAAGCTTATTCATACTTCTGACGTATGTAAAATGAACTATTATGATAATATATATGGACGATGCGCATTGTGTTTGATTTATAATTTTTTCTTTTTCAGCCAGAGTTTGTAGTTATCCCTATCAGCAATATGACAATGGTGACTGGTACGTGCGAACTGAACAAAACCACTCTTACGATACCGATGGATGACTGCAAAATTAACTTTACTTTTGTCTTTACTAAAAACATGACTTCAAAAACCGAATATTCCTTTTCTATGACTGAATTCATGATGGAATATGACACTGACTCAAAGTATTTCCCCAACCACGCTTATGTCAGTAAGTCGACGGTTTTTTTAATTCAGTTCTCAAGAGAGGGCCTGGTACAGTGGAACGCCGGTATATCATGAAGGATTTTTTTATTCTTCACCCTTTCTTTTCAGGCAGTGAAAAGGTCATGTTGGGTAATTCAAGTCTGAAACTTTTTAAGAGCGATCAAGATCATTCGTATTTATGTAATCAGAAAGTCAAGACCACTTTCAATCAAACCTACAACGTTTTAACCATGAAAGATGTTCAGGTTCAGCCATTCAATGTCAGTAAAACTGACGGAGCATTTTCAGCAGGTGGGTGAACTTAAATGCTGTGTTTAGTTATAGAAACTTCTTATTTCCATAGCTTTACTCGAACTCTGACATCATACAAAAATTACAATTGAGTTTGCTTGTATAATAGCTGATGACTGTGCAGCTGACAAACTTAGCAAACTGGCTCGAGTGGGAATTCTGGTTGCCATAATTGTTGTCTCCCTAGCCTTGGTTATAGGCGTTGGCTCTTTCGCGTATCGCAAATACAAGCGCGGGAAAGGCTATCAGAAATTCTCTAATTAAAATATTCAACGAGCAATGTGCCAAGACCAACCCTGATCCGAACGATAATCACATAAATAAATGATTGGTTTTCTTACGTTACTTTTTCTAATTGCTTTGTGTTCCCCAGCTATTGCTGATATTTTTAAATTATCCAAAATCTTTGTCCTGAATCCATTAATTATAATGATATCTGGCAGTCCTTTAACGACGCACGGTGGTGAATGATGGTGTGGTGAAATGTAGGGAAAGCAACCTTTCGTTGACTCGCGTTATTTCATTTGAGAACCCAGGCAAAAAACGTTAGTGTTTCCTATGAAACATCATTGTAAGGTTCATTTAAAAAAATATGACTCTGCATTTACCCGTATACCTGACACGCCGAAAATTAACAGTAAACTAATAATCATAATGGCCGGACAATACATACACCTTCATTATAACATCATTATTTCATCATTTAATTTTTTTTTGTTTTTTTTTCACTCTCCATCATTCACCGTTTTACGCTCCCTTTAATTCCTATTCCTTCTCCCAATCATGTCAAATCTGACACTGAATTACATCGTCTGTTACTGTATCCAAAACAATTCCTAAATAAATGATATGCTATTTACCAACTTATTGAATACCTTATTTACCAAACATCATTTAATTTTAATTTCTGTTCCACTGGCTCCTAACATGTATAACTTAAATAAATTATTTTCCTTCAAACTTACTCTATACATCACCAAATTGAAACATAAATACGCTTCAAAATGTAACATCAATTATTCCCAATCCTAACTCAATCTCTCCCGTACAAATCTTTCTTTCCAATTGCGATACTCATTCTTATAATCCTCCAACCCTGCCCATCTTCCCTTCCCTCCATCAAATCTTCATCTTTCCTCAATTGAATGATGCGCTCACAGCTGATGACTGCGACTCTGATCTGAGTCCGATCATTCCGATCATAGTTGGGTCTGTCCTGGCGGGTTTGGTGGTGGTCGTCATCGTTGCTTACATAATCGGTCGTAGACGCAGACCAGGCACGGCTTATGAAACTTTATAAACCACATATAAGGAAGGTCGCCTCAACTCCATGTTAATACTGTACATTTTCTGATCGTTTCCTGCAGTATATTGTAGCTCTGCAGCATTGCAAATCAATCTTAGGTTTTGTATAAGGATGGATGTGTGATTGTTAAAGACATAACAGTAACAAGGGACCCATAATAGATAAAAATTCGTGATTGCTGTATTTCTAAGGATGTACTACATTTAACAGAAAAATACTAGTTCATGGTTATTCTATGCATAACCTCATTATACAGTACCTAAGTACCTGTTCGCAGGGGAGTAAATATCACGTAGTTAATGTATTCTGCAAATTTAAAACTGTCGACCGGATCATATTCTATAATGTAATTCGAAAATATCCAGTTTGATATGTATTTAAAGTATTTTATGAAATTAAACTAGAAATCAATAGAACATTAGTTAACATTATAAGATCGTACTGGAAAATTTGATTTATAAAATTTAGGATAGTGCAATATCTACATTATTGTAGGCTGTATAAACAACTTGATAAAAGCATATGCAAATGAATTGAAGATCCTGAGAACGAATGGACTCATTGATTCCTTTTATCGTGCAATATTTTGATCAGTTTGATATAATCAGTGATTTTGAACTAATTTCGTGATTGGTAAGCTTGAATTTGGTTTCAGCCGTGTACTAATGGCTTGAATCAATAAAACTGTAGCATATGAAGCTCCTTGTACAATTTCTTTTCATTCACATGCTCCGTGTGACAAGGCACACATTGCTGTGAATAACGTTTGTTCATAAGGGCAAGCGTCCATTGTACGTGTGTCAGATTGCGGTGAACCGGTATTGGATAATTTTTTAAGTCGTGCAACCACAAACATTTACGACCTATGAACTCGAACGAATCCATCACGTTTAAATGATTCATTGTGGTTGCTTTATTCGTGCCGTCATGGGTAGGGCCGGACTAACTATAAAGACAGTTTGGCCATATCCGATGGGATGGGAAATCTGGGTGCAAAATGGGTCGCTGGGCGGGATAAACAAAATTATCATCAATTTTTCCTTTAAATTCCTGCCTTCATTACCGGGGATTCCACGACTTATTAAGGTTCTTCGGTTTGTGATGCACATCGCACTAGCGATGTAAGATGATCACGCTCGATCTGTATACTTCACGCCCCCTTTCCACTCCAAATTGTACTTTAATATTGTATAAGAATAGAATAATTTTATGGGTCTGATTTAAAGAGCTACTTAAGTTGGTAGAGATCCAATTTACGAGGCCAATTCACTTTTTATAGTCAGCTTTTCGGTTGCGAAATACGCACGAGTGATGGCAAATTAAGTTATATACATTTCGCATTTAATCTACAAAAATATGTAATAACTAGGCTATAATTATGTGTATTGTGAGTTGTCAAAATTATTGCAAATCCAATCGGCGATATCGTAGATCCGACCTTTGAAGTCGTATTCCAATTGTGTCATTGAAACGCGCAGCCCTTATTGTTTTGCTTTTCTTTAGGCACGAATTTGAAGATAAATACAATAGTGCCAAGCACAGCAGACCCTAGTGTGCAGATGAAAATGCGAACTATTGTTTCGTGAGCACGTGGGAGGCATTTAGTCTTAAAATAACACAAAAGTAGACTAAACTCAAAGACAATGGTTGAATAAGGGTGATGTGAATTCGTATCATGTTCCATTCTTATTACGTAAGGTGCCGGGCCCGAGATAATGGTATTTACGGTTTTGAAAAGAAGTAACTAATGTAAAAAAAAGGTTCGCACTCATATGACATTTATTCGACAAGAGGACTTCTTTCTTTTGTCAGGCCACGACGAGTGCTTTCAACTTTTCACTTTACCTTATTGAGCATTCAGCGCAATCTTGTTAGCAATAGATCGTTGTCAACCCAGCTTAGAAGTATTTGTGTAACTCAGCGTTTGAGTATTTACATTACTAAAATAGTTGCCGTGCTAGTAGTCAGAGTTATTTTAGTGAGGCCTTATTGGCTCGCGTGTACTAAAAAAGTTTGCAGAATTTAGTAGAAGAAAGTGATAACTTGGAGTGAAGCCTATACGGTTTTAATCTCGACAGGACGTTGGGATCCTGCTCGGTGCAATAAGTTCTTTTCCCTCTGTCGGTTTGCAAAATTACACCCAACATCAAGGTCTCCAGTAAACCCATTGAGCACGACTGACATTTTAACAAAATTAATTATTATTTAATGATCTGATGATTTTGTAAGTGTTGGGTAATTGTGATGGAAAAGCGCATTTATAATATTTACTACACTATTGCTCCCGACGATTGCTTACAGTTTCCATTTAAATGCGGCAAAAGTCTTTGTCATTTTCAAGTTATTTTGTATAGTGTTTGAACAAGTGGTGTTTACAGCAGTTAGTTTAGCCCGAAAATTTGGATTTGAAGTGTTGAATATATCGTCGTTGATAATGAACCCTGTCCTTAGTTATCGATTATTTTTTTATTTAACAAGTGGTTGGAGTATGCCTTCGATCACAGTAAGGTGACTCCACACACCTGCGTTTAGTAAATTGAGAATGTTTCAAGTGGAATGTAAATATGTAAATAAAACGTAATTGTATATGTAAGAAGGAGCACGGAGACTTGGAGTACCCAGTGATACGGGTACTCCGTGCTTACTAGGAATGCTGTAAAAACTCTTGTTAATCTCGAAAACACTGCTTTCAGGTAAGAGCTTCCAGAATAGCTATGGAGTATTACATCAGCGCAGTAAGCTTAGCTGAAGCGTTGATAGCAACATCTTAAATACGCCTCTACAACTCGAGTGTAAAGAATTATGTATGCTATCTCTGTTATTTTCATCCGATTGGTTGATGCCTTTTATACCATATCTGTATTCAACATCGTATGTATAAACTTAAATAATGCGAAGCTCATATATTCTATTATTTCTTAGGATTCCAAAAATTAAATCATTGGTCGCTGTCAGCAATGTGGTAAATATAATATGGTAACAAAAGTGCGCCATATCGGGTTCGAGAACACGCCACATATTATGATGCAAAGGTCAAAGACAAGTATGCAGTTAAAAAAGAAAGACATAAATCACCCGGAACCTATGTCCCCCGTGCAGAGGACTGTAAAATCTGGAAAGCAAGCACATCAATATTGGAAATTTAATCATAACAGACAAAACACTACAAGGAGAAGCTCGCTTGGAACTAATGAAACACATGCGACACCGAGGAGACGTTCTATTGACTGTACATACCAGGTATAGTAGATAATTGTCACACCCACAGATGGTTTTGTTAGGTTTCATGTCCCACGAGTGGCCCTACTTCCGGTATTTCCATGTGGGGAACTAAAAAATATAGTTGTTCCATGCCGATTTCTGGATCTTTATATGGAATGATGACTTTAATGCTAACCCATGTTTAAATCAGTTTCTCCAAACTTTCTATTCAAGTATTTTATACTTCTTCATGTTGACAGATCGGAGTATGGAGACTCGCTGACGAATTAAGACGAGACAATAAGGTATTCGAAGTAGCGAATGGTAGTAAAGAAAACAACAATGGTCGCAACGCAAGTCAAGTTTTACCGCCAATAAGGAGTAAATCGCAACACAATATTCATCTGATATCAAAATCAAAAACTGTTATCGATGCACAAGATGCCAGTTCTACTACACCCTCCAATAGCTCTTTCGACAAGAAGTATTCCGGTGGACGCAGACATAGTATGCAAAACGAAGATCGGAGTATGACTCCCGATAATTACCGTAACAGAAGTCCGATTCCTATAGACAAGCAGGGCGACGAGGCGAGGTCAAAGTACTGGAAATCAAAGTTCAACCGAGAAATTAATTTATCCACAGCGCTTTCGGATTTAAGTACTGGTCCAAAACACAGTCAGTTTATAAATTCTACGAAAACAAAAGCTTCAAGCTTGCATTCGAGGTCGAGCGAAGGCAGCAGCGCCAACACGAAAGTTATGATGGCTAAAATGTCGTCGCGTAGACGATTATCGTTACCTGTGTCGGCAATCATGCCGGTAATGGCCGACCACGAATTAGGCAAAAGTCCGGAATTCCATAAAGCTTACAAACAGCTGTCAAGAAATAGTGAAGAAGACACTGTACATGGACTGTCTGCGTCTACTCTCAGCAATAGCAAGTAAGTTATCTCCTCCAATAGGAGGGGGGGGGGGGGTATGGGAGGATACCCGGAAAAATCCAAGTCCACAAATACTAAAGTACACTTATATCAAGCGCTATTCAAACAAGAGTCTAAGGTCAATAAATAAGGTCAGCTCCAGTAGCCAAGAGCTATAATAAAAAGAGTATTTGAAAACGTGTTCTTCTAGTAAGCTTTGCTATCTCCTAAGTGTTATACAAGTATCAATTCACGTGACCATAGTGTCAAGTAATTCCATGAATTCCCAGACCTCTCCAGTCCACTCCACCTTAAATACTTGGATTATCGGAATCATCACGTACAGTGAAGCAAAGCAGTCTTACTTTCCAACCATCTCCTTATAAAAGGATCGGGATTTCAAATGAACCCATATCGTCACTAAATAAACAAACTTCAATTATTTACAATTTTAGCAAAGGCAAGGATGGTGGTCTGGAAGTTCATATAATGCCAACAAAAGCCTTATTTCGAACCGTTGTTATTTTACCCCTCCATTATTAAACCATGGATTACATATTGTTCCAATTACTTTCAAGTTTTGTTGCTGGTTTCAGAAACAACTTGATTCTATGAAAAATCTCCTTTTTAAACGAATTAGGGTTCCTTCGTTTATATAGTAGGTAAAAATGAAAAAGAAGTGAAAGGTGAATATGGCAAAGATAAACCAATGACACTTTCTGATATCTTCTCATGAGAAAGGGATTTCTTTTACATCGTCGTCGATAACACCAGCACTATAAATGCATTATTTAGCCATTTTTCACTCTATGCTTCGGAGAATTAGATACTCAGCACCTGCCTGGTGTAAAGCATGTCGGATTATTATTGAGGTTCAACCTGTAATAAAATACGTAGTAGTAATAGAAGGAGAACAATGTTATCTATGAACTATTGTTGTATATTGTCTCATATGTCAAATAGTTACTGGTACCTCTAAGAAATTCCCAGATTTTTTTTTAGTTTCTACTTCGGCCTAGAATATTCACAGACATATGCAATTCTTCTAAACTAAGAATTATACTGATGCATGAATTTCTCTCCAGGTCTCTGTCAGCGGATATTGTTTCCACGTACGGCAACATGCCTCCCAAAGAAAGTCTTTCATTCAGTGCCTTTCAGTCCTCCACTGCCATGAGACGAGATTCGCTGCAGCGAATTGAAGAAATACCAACGGAACAAATCCAGTCGATACCGACGACACTCGTCGAGGAACCC
This sequence comes from Halocynthia roretzi, assembly GCA_013436055.1. Lineage (NCBI taxonomy): Eukaryota > Metazoa > Chordata > Ascidiacea > Stolidobranchia > Pyuridae > Halocynthia > Halocynthia roretzi. The sequence continues at coordinate 30,371 of QRAM01000086.1, read as the reverse complement.
AATCAACATAATTCTATTTATGGAACCGAGCAAACAGATGAAGATGTACCAAAGTCAGAACACGATGAATTAACAACAGTTGTTGAAAACAGCATTCCTACACAAGGCAGAAATAGTAATAATATTGACGCTACACAGAAATCTCCTCACAAACATTCCACGAGTTTTTTGGATTTCGAACACCGCAAGAATCAGCAACGTAATAGCAACCAAGATCCGTCCACAGGTTTGTTTATAGCAAACCAAGGTAACAGCAGAACGAACAGTGCGATAGATAGAAGAAAAGAAAATGACAATGTTCCCTCTAAATCTGATAAAAAGGTTGACACTCGGGTCGTCGCATGCGATTCGAAAACTGAAACTACGATCAACAGTGACGATCAATCTCTTATCGATGCCTCGATTCTTGACGAACCCGACGAAGATTTGTGCGACGCGGATTTTCGTGAAAAGAGAATAATTAGTTGGCTCATTAATGTCGAAACTGGCGACAGGGTGGACGAAGTTATCGAAACTACTATTCCGCCTTCCCCACCTTGTGGAAGTATGGAAACCGCTATAAAGATTGTATATGCTGGAAACTGACTAAGATGAAGAGAGTTTGGACTAGGAGGGGCGGATTGTATATTGGTGAAGGTGAAGCATATTGCGCTTTGAGGAGTGAAGTCGGCAGCAATGTTGGCATTGATCAAGAAAGGGAACGTTGATCTCAGTATTCAAAGTTTTCCGCTGAACCTGGAAAAATAAGGAATCTTTTTTTATGAATCCTCGTACTTTACATCCCTTAATCTTTTGTCGAGGGAATTGAGATAATATGCAGTTATTAATGCATTGGATAAGGGAAAGTTTTAATTTAAAAAGAATTCAGGAACTGCCAACTTTTGTAGTTTAAGTAACCAATTCGCGAGAACTGGTGCGAACCAGTTTAATCTTATCACTGCGTACAACCTATCGCTTTAGAATATTCAAATCAAACTTTTATTATAACGTGATTGCTGATCTGACAAAGGACTTTTGTAGTCCCCATATAGTAATAATTTCCCATGATATGTCTTTACTTAGAGTTAATTATGCAAGCCAGCCCGATATGTAGGTTAATTTAATCAATCATATTGTATTGTGATTTTGAAACTCAGAAAAAGTACGAGTTTCCTTACTTCTGCTGATTGGGACGGACACTGTTGATACCAGTGTAGCGTTCAATTCTAGATCATGGGAATGAATCAAAGTACATATCACTACTAATAATACTTCGCATGCCTCACCCGTACTACTATCAGGTACAAACTACGCTCTGTGACACATTAAAAGTTTTATATTGTTGAATTTCCAGCTTCATAGCCAATGCCTATCGCTCATTTATTACTATAGCCCATATCCCTGGCGTTTCAAGTCTTCTGACCTATAACCTATTACAAGCGCACAATGAACCACTCCATCATCTTATAGTTCAATTCAATCCTTCAAAATGTATGTTAGCGGAAAAGTTATAAAGGAAAACAATGCGGTATATCATTTTGACATTTATAGGGTATGCGTCGCCTGACTGATAATTCCATGTTTAAAAATAGTCCAGTGAGCTGAAGTTTTGCTCGCTTATCTTCACGATCTTTTGTCCAATTTTCAACCGCTTTAGTGCTACAGTAATTGACTTCTGGAAACAATATTCCTTTAGTACACTGTTATAACGGTGGAGCTTCAACAAAAGTCAGTTAAACCAACAAAAACGAAACCGTGTCAGAGCATTCATTATCTGGAGTATGTCTCTTCCCTTAAAACTTGGTCTTGACCAGTTTTCTAGTATTGTCCTGGACGGTCATTTCTTAGTGAGAATTCCACTGTAATAACATTACTGTATTTGTTTTTAGAATCCAAAGGTACTGTCAGCCTATATTGTGCAACTCTGTTTGCTAAATTATTTTTCTATTGTATCGAAAACGTGCCAATGAAAGCAATGCGAGTTATTGTATTAACTCTGGTAAAGCTCTCTTTAGTTGTGCCTGTTTGAAGAGGTTTTTACCGGCGTCTGTCTATCCCAACTCGGCGTTTAAAAACTCAACTTGCTTCGCTTTATCATAATATTAATACAGTATTACGCATACATACCTTTCAATATTGTTAAGATAATATTTTATTTTTGTAATCTGAGTTTATTACGTAATTGTGGTATTATATTCAATATAATATTCCAATATCATACTTTTCCTTATTTGCCTCATCAACCCGTAAGCGGTGAATTATTACCTAGGTGTACATTAGGCTCAGTCAAAAAGCCCAAGCCCTTGCAAGCGTTTAATGTAACGTACTAAAATTATTTTTCAAAACGTTTGAAAAAGCCTAGGCGCAATCCTTTAAGATAAGTTAACGTTCATGCAGCCTCAGAAAGGCAGTGCTGAAGTATAATCATGTTCAGTAAAGTGCATAAGGGACAAAATTGTTTGGGCCATATGCAGCCCCGAAATAGCTTGTTATAATAAACATTACTACGAATAAATAAATTGATATGATCGATATGATCAAAATTTATGATTCATACTCCTATAGTATTGAAATTAGTCTTTTGTAAGACATTGGTAACAGTGTGTACTGCCTGTAATTAATTTTATTTCGGGCTTAGGTTATTTATCAGAAAAATTCCATTAGCCGCCCACAAAAGCTAATTGGTCCTGGCTATTATTCCTCTACGCCTTTTAACGAGAATACAAAGAGGACATGTAGAATCAAGGGCCCTTCATGAGGCGATGAAAGCCAAGGTAATATGTTCCAGTCCGAACTTTCACATTGTTACCGAATACTTGACGTTAAGGACAGTAGCTGTGCAAATAGATTCTTGGGAGCGGAAAAAGGCGAATTTTACTGTGAAGTACTTGGGTTCAATAAAATATTTTAATAGCAATATAAAATGTACCTGGTCCTAATTTCAATAAAGATTTCATCATGTTTTACTATTTCAGCCGACAAAGCAGCAACCTATGACCTCTGAGAAGACAATTTCTGTGTAGACGGTAGTTCCAGAAATGAACGTCATGGACTATAAAAAGATTCAGAAATCTTTATTGAGCAAATACGGATAGTCAATTTCCGTTATGGGAAAGACATATATACACATGTGATCGACGTTGTTCAAACACTTTGTACAAGTTTACTAGTGAAGGGAATCCGATAAACACTATAACCCTTAATTCATTCAGTCATAGCTCGCTATGTAATTCAGCAATAAAAAACAAGTGTTCCCGCAGATATCAGTTCGTAAATAATACAATTTTTATTATCCAAGGTTGCACGGACGTAATTTATTCATTCATTCTATAGTCATTACTGTATGGGTAGACGCTTGTATTCGATAAATGAGGCACTGAAAAAGCAATAGCGAGCAGAACACACTGCTGAAAAAAAAACATTCACATTTTGCTCTCTGACGACATCGAGCGGATTATTAAATCACTCTCGATTAGCCACTTTGTTGTGTTGCGGGACTAATAAATTTGTTATCGTTTACCACGAAAAGAAACAGGAGAAATATTCATATTTTTTGACAAGCATTAATTGTTAAGTCTTCACAAAAAACATTTACCAAGTAATACGATACTCGCTGGATGTTCATGTTTAAACAATTTTAAGAATGGCGTTATAGTGTGGAGACTAGACTAAGCAGACTTGCTAAGCGGCGTCCAGTTTGCTTGTTCATGCGTTCCATATATCTCCTTTGCTAGACACGTCGATCTCTGTTTACAATTGGTCTTTGGGAGGTAGTTAAACCAGCAAACAAATCTGACCAATAAAGCTTTTTTCCAATAGGTAAACAACTGAGGACCATCGCGTAGCGTTATGTCATTCGGATATTGTAAATTCTGACTAAGTTTAACTTATTGATGGCATGTGGTAAACAAAGGATAGTTTTACAGCTACATAGGGCTACTACAGTGTGAAACAGACCTTCACTTCCGCGAAATGATGAGATAAACCATGCATAATACCCGTAAGAGTCGGAATACGCGTTACATCCGCTTTAGTTTAACAAAACAGTGACTGTTGAAATAAAAATATATATTATAATATCTTAAACTACTATTCATTTGTCTAAAGGTCACTTAATTTTGGGTGGTTAAAGAACAGAATATTTGGTGTGGATGTCCCTAATAATGATTTTTAACTTGGCGGTTGTAAGGCATGCCCGTTTCAACATGCTTGTGGACAATCCGTTATAGTTTGTTTGTCTTGATCGTAGCAGTGATTGGGTTGAAATATTTTTTAGTTCGTTCGATCGGGCTGTTTCGAAAACAAATTCCTCCTGCATTACCTCACCACGTTAGAGAACGAACATTCCAATGGCGGTTTGGTCCATTCGTACACAGAAGGGATTATATTTCCGCATTTGTATCGTTTCATTTGCGCGGTATTTAAACAACTGAAGCAATATTATTTAAATTTTTTGCAGGGACTACTCGAGTGTCTCCTTACCCAAGTTGAGAATTTGTTTACGGTTTCCAATAAAACAATACAGTATCATGTCGAATACCAAACATTTTAGGTTCCGGATGGGGGAGCCTGACTTTGACCCCGGGGGGTCACATTACGTCATTATGTTTCGTTTCATTTTCCATCTTGTTCAATGCCAGACAATAACACGAAACAGCATGACGTCATGTTCATTCATAAGTAAAGATTATTATATAGTATTGCAGCCGCAACACCTACTTTTCCAGATGCTTATTACGTAGATATTTAGTTGGATTTGGACCCAATATCCTTCATGATTGATTCAGAAAGAATAGAAGTGTAAACATTCGTTCGTAAATAGAACTTGCTCGAGCAAATCGATTCCAAGTAAATATTTTCAACATTAACGTAGAGCTGAGTTAGTAGGTAGGCAGGAGGTATGCTAGTTGGTTTACTAATTTAAGTTCCGTTATGTGACGTCGCATTTCCACTTAGCTCTTTAATAAGATATATAGGGTATAGTTGGTACAATAGAAATCACAAATCCAACTTTAATATAACAGTCTGTAGCTGAAAGACATACAGCCTAGCTTTATGAAGGGAAAGGGCGTTATGGCGTCTATATATGCTTGTATATAACATGAGACTTTTTAGACAGCTTGCAAAATGTTGAGTAGTTTGTATCAGGCTATTCTATATATTTGGAACGAATTTTTAACTGTATTTAATCCATCTTAAGATCATTAGACTACCCTCTAATTATTTTTTCCCAGTCTATGTGGATTCACATTATATTTCCCAATTCTGCAATTGCACAATGTAAACTTGCACTGAAATCCTGCAAGTTTCTTTGAAAGTCATTTTCTCATATTTAATACATCTGATAGTTTCATAATTGCAGTTAGCTGTAAGCAATTCCCAACATTCCAGTTGCTAAAATTTTTGTAATGATTGTGTCAAGATAGTAATGTATAGCACGAGGAAACCGGAAAAACACTTTTTCTGTTAGGGTTAGGGGAGGTGTATGTATCCTAACCAAACATAATCAGGTTTTCAAAGGGACACTTCTTAACTTGTATTGTGAAATCTTTTTCCTATTTATTGCCTTCTTATCTCTACATAAAACTAGACCCTAAATGTTCATAGCTGAGGACTCTTGAATATATTTTCTATTGCCCATTGGATTTTATAATATTTATACATTTGCATTGAAGTTGTATACAACCATCCATAAGAAGACATTCCAAAACTGTTTGATAGAACACGTAAAAAAATATACCACATATTCTATTCTCCTTGCTGAACCCAATAACAAATATACCATACAAGATTTTTTTTTTGACCTGTGCATTATCTCCAAAATAATTACCCTTGTCTGAGACATCATTAACTGATGCAATTACTTTTCTTTATATTTATTAGATGTTTCCAAGTAATTAAAAGGACATGTCATCAGCTGTTAGGAGCGCACAAGTTAAACGTACCGGTTGCTGCTAAATAATTAATAACGCTCTACATTTGCTCCATATGCATTTACGTATATTGATTGCTTATGTAACATTGGTGTTATCTTATCTTAATTATTACTCCTAATTATTGTTCCGTGTATGATATTCAGTGCATTTTTCTTTCAGGCTTTTTCCTTGATTTTGCTGTGATAAAATTGTGGTAGCATGTCATGAGTAATCCTACTCCTGAACTTGTGTTGCTGGTGGATGAATCAGACCCAAGGTAAATTATGGTACTTTACGCAGGCTATTATAAAGCTCACGACCGTAATTTTGAAGAAAATTTCAACAAGGTATCAGACACGTATCAGGGAGTGCAGTGTCTGTATAAAATTGCCCAGCACATGCCATCGGACATATCATTGTTTGAATTTTGATTTACAGCAGCAATTGTTGGAAAACGTATCAATAAAATACTGTGGTTCATTTTAATTCACAATTACCATTGCTTTGCCACCATGTCAATCTGTCTATACCCAAAACAGAGGACAGACTTTCTTCAAAAATAACGGAGTCATGTGCATTTCCGCATGACTGCATGAAAGTTTGAATGCCAGTATTAATATTTAGACTATCAATGTCCCATTGTATTTTAGTCGTTCATCCCAGCAATGTGCAACGCATCCTGCGAAAAAAAAGAGTGGTTTTGTGATCACCAGCGTCACTGACAGCGGTCATGGTCGTCCACTCTCGATCGTTCGAGATGGAGAAGAGAGCGCCGATGATTTAGACGAATCTCATGCATCGTATTCAGACGTGTCATACTCCAGAACCACTGATATCGACCATGACCAAGAAAGCACGGCGTCAGAAGACACGCTGAATATAAGCGCTCATGAACCTGCAAACATTGTAAATGCAGAAGACGGGACTCACATTAATCACAACCCTGCAACCCATCATCCTTTACATCAAACGATAACGAGGCAACCTTCTGCAGAGGGCAGTCACACTTCTATAAAACCAACCGTCCAGCAAGATGCAGTTGCTCAGATTCTGCAAAACACTTCCTCCACTCCCACCACTGGTTCTTCTTCCATCACGAATAACAATTTACAGAAGCAAAATAGTGCTAGTCTGGAGTCTCCGCAAGAACTTCCTCATGACAACAGCAACATAAACGGTACTCAGGAGGAGAAATCGAATGGTGCAGATAGTGTGGTAGGTTGTAGTTTTAATTCTCTGTTTTTAAGTTTTTTCTACGACATGTTCAACATATTTAAGTACAAAATTAGTGAGGGCGGGGTTAAACCCCAGAAACCGCTATTTTACCACTACTATTTTGCAACTCTAGATTTATACCAAGCACCCCTCAATCCATGTCACCCTAGCACAACCTCTAATAATGAACAAACCTTAATCTAAGCCGTCTAAAATCTAATGTTATTTAAAAATATATATAGACAACGTTTGGTAAAATTATTCATACAATTTGTCATAAGTTGTGAACTTTTTACAGTTACAATTCTGTATATAGAATTTTGTGGGAGTATGCATCATCATCCTACTTTATAGGTCATGTGTTTGGTTTGCAAATAGTAGAGAAATCTGCAAATCCTCATTAGTTAGATTCATCGTTCTCTATATTAAATCTTGGTACTTCTTTAATCAATCACATCAACTGAGGCAGCACTGTATGTACTTATTTTTACATGCAGTTCTTGGAAAATCATGATTGATAACTTTAGTCTGTAGCGGTTTGTTTTTGCTTTTTTTCTGATTGTGTTTCCATCTGTAGACTATGAATGAATATATTCGTCTATTCAAACTCTAACTCTGGACCGTATGTCCATTTATTATAAATCTGGCGTGACATTTAATGTCAATTAGTAGCATTATATGAAGTATAATTATTATTATTGTTCATCTTGATATAAAAGCTGTGAGTATGCTCCAGTTCACTTCCGCATGTCTTGTGTCATGCTGTGAATTGTATTTAAAGAATCTTGGTTGTCTTGACATAACATAACCAACCATAACCATAACTACAACCTCATCATGTAAGTTGATATCAGTAGTTTCCAACCTATTCACAATCGAATATGATATTTGCGACACACTTCCTCAATTATTGTGTCTGTGTAATTGTTTTAAACTACATGGAAAATGAATGGGAATATCACACGCTAACTAAATATATGTGCTTAAATGAATTCCTTCTTAATCTAATATTGGCATTCTTTAAATAAGTAATGATCATACAGTTGATCTGTAAGATTAACTTTTCCGACTACTACTATTACAGAATTAAAAGAGGTTATGGGCACAATACTGCATTCAAATTATTTTGTACCCTCTTGCTTACCTTTTGCTTTATACATTTGCTTAATAATTTTTGTTGTTATGAAATCCTACAAGAAACTCTTGGGATTTTGCAGGTTGAAAACCATTCCTCTCATGGATCAGGAGATGGCAAACCAATAACTTCTGTGCATGTCAATACATCAGAGCAAAATCATGACCAATCAAGTAATGCTTCAACGACTAGCGTTCCTTCCACATCTGAAATGACTCTTCCGATAACATCCGTCACCTCTGAACAGACCATCACATCGGTCCCAAACACCCTGCGGACACCGACAGCTTCGGATCGATCCGCGGTGCTTAACAAAGCTCCTGGCACGCGGGTATACAAAGTCGTCAAAAGGGACGCCCAGCACCCTGTGAAAAGAACACGGGGCAGATGGACTTGGTATGATTTTACGGACAATCAAGCGCCGAAAATCAGCTCACTTTCGATAAGCGAAACGAAATTATCGCAAGACTCAATTTATTTACATCAAACCACAATTCCGTTCGGACTGTCACAGTCAGGTGCTTCGTACGAACAGTTGATTAGGAGTGGTTTTCCTGTGAATGGTTCGTTCAATTCTATCAACTTTGAGGCTGAAATGAAACAGCAGTTTAGCGGAGATATGTCAAAGAGTGGAAAAAGGTAAGACGCCTCTACACAAGGAACAAGAGTTTTTTCATACCGTCCTACTCCAGTATAGTTGACGATTTAAATCACTAGAATTCTAAATTCTTTATCATACAACCCTTGTTAATAGCACACAAAAATGCAAACATAGAATTTCACTTGCTCTAATTCTTTTATTATTGTATCAGAGATGGGTCGATGACTCCATGGGATCAGGCGATGACAAAATATACCTCAAGGACCACTGGAGTGTCTGTTCCAGGGGATATGAGGTGACTTTCAGTATTATTTTTTACATTCACAGGCTGTGTCATGGTCATGCTAAGATCTTATAAGTCTAGATTCTAGGGAAATTATTTGTAACAAATATTCAAGGTGTTTATGCATAATAGTATGTTTTGTGGTGCGGTAGAGGTGGATCAATTCCAATTCCAATATTGCACCGTTAGAATGTTATTAAACTCCAAGGTATTCAAACAGGTCTCTGATAAATTGTGACCTTTGTTTGAAGAATTCTGACTTACAAACTTGTGCTATGCATATTTATTTTTACCATTAGCCTGCTTTAATTTATTAAAAAGCTTATTGTGAAATCGCCCAAAGGATTTTCTAACCTTGAAGCGATATGTATTCTTCGTGCCATATCTCAAAAGTAAACATTCATGATTACGCATCTTGTAGACAATGACATAGATAGTTATCGACGGAGCAAATAATTACAAAGCTTGCGCTACGATGTTAAATTTACATTTCTTTTATGAGTCTTATAAGAATATTGTTACTTTGTTGACAACCTGTTCTTGTTGCATACATCTGCCGCAAAACCTTATACTATTTTGTTTGTAGTTATTTTGGTATAATCGCCTTAGCTTGACTACAACAACAAAGAATTTTTATTGGCGTCAACTGACTTTAGCTTCTAAGATTTTTCTAATCGTACAATGTGACACAAGTATTTTTCTCAAATTTCAAAAACGTCATCCGCTACATGTGAGAAAATTGAACTTTTGAAAATATTTTGTTGTTCTCTTGATATAGTTCATGAGCAGTTCTGCCTCTGGCTAAACAACTCATATTTAGCACAACAGACATGCCACAAAGGTCTTTGATGAGATACTGTCTAGCTGATCAAATGCTCTATACATTTAGAACCACATATCTAAATGAAGAATAAAGCATTCCTTTGATTTTTTTAGTGACTATTTTGAGAAATATGCATACCAGAGTTCTCAGGAATAAGCTCTATCGTAAAAACTCACACGGCCGTATATTCGAATGTATGTTTCAGTTCAGAAACCCATCAGGCGTTTATTGTTTTAACTTTTCAAGGTAAACTCCGGTAATACCTGCATCTATCCATTATAATGTTTTCTGTTTGTACATTGATTTTTAATGTGTGTTAACAAAGCATGTGAGAAAGAATGGTCCAAGAGAAACATAATGGTACATTTAGCATTAAGTTTTATTTTTAGATATACTGATATCCATAACAATGGACATTGCATAGATTTAACTTAATTAATATTAAACATTTCTTTCAGCGCTTCGTCTCAAAATGTGCGGATCGATAATAAGATCGAAGCTGCCATGGTATGTGCATTGGCTTGGAATAACTACCAGATTTACACACTGTATTCATCCACATGTTCAGGAATATCTTGAATATGTTTTTTTTTTACAGGATTTGGTCAAGAAACATTTAATGTCGGCAGTGAAAGACGAAGTGGATGAATTGAAAGAAAAAATTAAAGATTTGGAACAAGAGAATGTTCGACTCCGTACCGAAACACAAATGCTTCGTTCAGTTTTACCAAATGAGTTACAAGCACAGGTCGGCCAAATTCAGGTACTTGGGTATAGTAGATTTGAACCTTTGTCTGAGCGTGCCTACATATTTTCAATTTGTCTATATAAGCCTATGTAGCTAATAATAAAATAAATAAAGAATTTAGTCATATGACTGTAATTCTACTTGGTGTATGGGATGATGTCACCATTATTTAATAAATATGAAGCAGTATCATATAATCTAATGATTTGATCACATCACTAAGCTTAGCAGTTGACAATAATGTGCAAATGACTGCCTGAATCTAATATACTTTTTGTATATTTGTTAATTCAGGAGGGCAAAGACAAAGACAACTCAGTTATAGGAGAAAATACACTTCCAACTGCAGTGACTCAGGTGTGAAATATTTATTTGATTCATTGATAATTTAAAATAAATATATCATCCAATTTCCATATATCCATACCGTTCATCCATTTCCTTATCCGTTCGGGGACTATTTTTGAGTCACAATCTTCTCAAGCTCATAATTTTTTAGATTCCCAAAACCTATGCTTTGTTAAAAATAAATGACACAAATAGTTTCAGATCTTGATATGTTCAGACGCAATCAATAATGCATTTTCCTGGCAACTGAATTTTCACATACTTAGGCTCAATAGATCTCTGTTCTGTAGTAAGTGATACATCTTATCATATGATGTTGGATACACCTAATCTGGAATCACCATAATCACCTAATCTACCAAGCAGTGTTCATACTGTCAGGATGACAGCACTCCTACTATATTAGATCTAAATAAACAGTCTATGCTTGCTTTTAGCAAAAACTCCTTTGTTTGGTACTCTCCTCCCCTCCCCTATAGAATCATTGTTCATCAAAATGGTGAGGTTACATACATGCACATAACACAGTACAAGGGTGTAACAAGCCTATAACTAATAACCGTTTATTTAATGTTATTTCGGTTTACATATTGGAAATTAGACGAAGGAAAAACAAGAAATGGCAGCTGGCTTTTTCTTTCGCATTTACAGTTCTTGGTTTTAAAACTCAAGATATATTTCAATTCTAGGTATAATAATTTACAAATTAATCGAATATGAATTTGTTTTTTGTTTGCTGTTGAACCACACTCTCTCTGCCGCAGTTAGGACTGCTTTGTGGTTTTCTTTCCAATTCCGCTTTATCAGGAGCAGAATAATAATGCATCCTTGGTGATAGTGAAATGAGATTGAAGTACAACACAGCTTCTCATTTCATTCGTATTCATTCATGTTATATTAATACGATAGGATGAACCGCAGTCTCATTGTAATAGCATCAATGATAAAAGCTCTCCACTTCACTTCTGTTGATTTTAACACGAGCTGTGTTGTTTCCAACTGACTGACGTTTACCTAAAATGAAATTGATTTCCAGCGGAGTGAATGTGCTTAAAATTAAATTTAAAATGAACAAAGCATACTTGAGCAAGGTCGACATATAGCTTCTAATTATTAATGTTTTGATATTTGTGTGCTATTTTCAACACTCCTAACAATTACGCTATCATTGGCTCAAATTAATTAATAATGGATTTCCGTTCAGCTATTAGATTCGAAATATATTGAGATTATTTCGGAAATAAAGCATCATTCTTGGAATATTCTGAAGGCACAATGAGATCATTTTAATATGTTTTTGCAGGCAAGTTCCACTGAGTCAAGTCATCAACAAACGCCTCAATCATCTGTATCTGTGGATTCTTCATCTCAAAAGGGTGGGTTAAATTTGTGACCTATCCAATGCACTTTTCCAAGCTTGCTAGAATTTTAAATATCCTACGGTAAGATATCACAACTGCCAACACCACCAGTCTTCCTCACACTTAAAAACCGCTGGATAGTGTTTTCATTCGACGTTTTTGAATTTTGTTATTCAGATAATTCATTATAATTCATATGAGACTTATACTTGGTACCTTTTCATACTCTCTTGTGGACTCTATCGCCCATCGGGTGACATTGAAACAATATTTAGAGATAATGGAAAACTTTGTCCTGTGACCTGACACAGGCAGGATAGTATGTTAAATTTGCTGCAGTGATTTGATAGTAACAGTCATGTGGTGAATGGCTTCGAGTTAAAGTTAAAAATATCTGATAATGAGGTCATGATTACATGTCTGTAATAAAGCTTGCTTTAGATCTATTTCATGACCTACTTAAATGGATTTTTCAGGTGCAAACTTGCCTCAGTCAACTACATCAACTTCACATTTAATAAGCAATCTGACTACCGCACCGCAAAATAAGGTCAGTTGTTAGCATTTCAGCTGACGGTACTAAATTATTTTTTGTGCCCTTCTTTTATCCCATTGTGTATACAGCAAGGTCCAGCTTATCGCGGTTTCGCTCAGTGCGGAATTCGCTTTACATAATTTTTTTATTATGACTGTTCCAATTATATGCGGCATAATTTCACTTCTCAAATTGAGGGCAACACCGCAGATGCAACAGTTCGCGCCAAATGTAGGGCAACGCCGCAGCAGCTACTCGCTGGCTTTCATCCTGTGCGCATCCTTCGCTCGTGTTTCTACATTGTTCAAACTATTTATAGAGTTTATAACAAACCCCTATTAAGAATTAGTAGTAAACGAAAATGTGAATCTACCACTGCTAGTTCGAAACTGAAGAGAAGGGCCATTTAATTTAATTTAATTAGAACAAGAACTTGAAATAATTAATCAATATGAAGCTGGTGCTGCTACGAAGGCCAAAATAGGGCGCGATTACTCGATGAATGAATCGACAATACAGAGTATTTTTGGAAAAAGCAAAGTTTACAAGTACCAAGGCGGATTAGTCTTATCGCGGTGTTCTACATGCACCAATTAACCGCGATAAGTGAGACCTTGCTGTATTGATAAAAATTTATGTTTGTTCATATACCTTTCATATTTCACAGCAACCTGCAATGCATCAAACTGATTCCAGTGTTAAGCCAAGTCCAGCTAATGCAACTCAATCTCAGAGAAAGGTTAGTTCTTGAATCTTATGAACCTGTTGTTAAATAGCCCATGGAAAAGTTTGTCAAAGGGGATAATCCCGTTTGTATGTGTAGTAATATAACTACACAAACATCATATCATTAGATTTCCGAACATGATCACAAGATCACTTAGAGCACTCTCACATAAATTTCATACTAATGCCATTCAAAGCCTATCATTTGAAAATCACTAGATGTCCATAGTAACAGATAAAAATTGTGACTGAGGATGGCTACCTATATAATCTAAACAGAAGGCAAACAAAATATTTTACATACGATAGAGTATAAGTATAGAGACGTCTTCTGGCATCAGAGATGCTGGCTGGCTAAATATTTCAAATTCACTTAGTACAGCTCTTGCACACACAATAGATTCCTTTGTTTCCAGCGGTATCGTTAAAAATCGAAATATTACACTTTGACCTTCGAGAGTACGCCAAGTTTGCTTTACTATATCAAGCTACTAAATGGGGTACCGAAGAAGTGCATTGTATTGTGCAGTACCTCTACAAATAGTGGTGTTGGGTGTTTGGCTATTTATAATTCTACAGTGTCATGTCGAGAAAAACATAATTATATCTCACGTCCACACAAACGAAAATAGAGAAAATTGATAACAATTTTCTTCATAGGATTTGCCCATGCCTGGAAATCAACCGGTCATGATACCTTTGCAAGGGCACAAAACTCCTCAGTCCGCTGCGGTTAGCAAGCCAGCGCAATCGCAAATCCCGGTCAGCAGACCAAATCTGACTGCAGTCAATGCACCAATAGCAAGCACGTTGCTTCAGGGTAATGAACACAAAGGTGAAGTGGCTGCTCATCAGCACGATAACGCCGGCCCAAAACCCATTCAGACTCCCGTAAAAATTTCGGACAGCACTTTTAATAAAAAGCCGAGTTCGTAGCATTAAACTATGTGTTCCCTGAGGTCCAGATAATGGTCTTTGAGTTGCTGACCATATAAAATATCTCTTTGATAAAAGTTTCTGTGATGCAATGCAGTGAGATTGTGAAAGTATCTTAGTTAATTGGAATATTTGTTAAAAGAATGCGGATATTGAAAAGGGAAGGGTTTGTAAAAGTTCATTGTAATTGAAAACCACCCCAAAAGAGAAATCATTGCATGATATATATAGCAGCCTAATTCTCTCATCTGATTGTTATAATCCCTGTTCAGTTTTCTTACCAACTTTGACAAGAAGATATGAAAATTAGGCTGATATATCGCAAAACCTCATTTAATGCTTATGATAGGGTCCTGAAAACAGAGCGCTATACGAGTCAGCACAAAACTTTTCAACATTATTGTCGGATAAAATAAGTTCCTCAAGCCTAGGCATATACTTTCTTCCCGACATGATGTATTAATGAATTATAAAAATTCATACGGAAAGCTATTCGAGCACAAGCACTCACATAAATTAAATTACTGAAAAGTAACTGTTCATGTCAAATAAGTCATTAGAACTCTCTTTGTTCGCTTATTTGATATTGACATAAGACAGAAAATATTTTCGGGAGTATATGGTCTTTATTGTGTCCATCCCGATGGATCTTTTTGTATAACTTCTTGTTCATTGCCCACTCGGTTAGGTTTATTAAGAACGGATAGTCAGCTTCACTACATTGCATTCCAGTTCGAATTTCTGGAGGTTTATATTGTCACACAGTAGCAAGTTTCTATATTTTCTGTCAAAAATCGCTATGTATATCTATTACTGGCCACTGCATACTTCTATTCACCCTATATACAACCATAGCAGTAGAGGCTGATGTGTGCTATTAGTCATAACTACTCTTAAAATTGAATTCTATGTAAATCTACAAGCAAGTACAATGCAAAATGCATTGTAATGTGATGTTAAAACCTTCGGCTAACAGCAGGTATTTCCTTAATTTTAATTCGTTTTTGTGAACCCACTTTCATTTGGACCCTATGGGTTCTGTGTATGCTGGTGACCCAATTCTTTAGAGTTCTATTACATATCAGATATACTTGTATAGAAGTCGCTTCCCCATTTATTCAGTAATAATCTTATTTCAGGTATTCATCAGTGTATAAGATGCGCACTGTATGTGCTGTTTATTACTGTGCTTGGTATCGTATCGTGGTTCATGATCTACTAATATAAAAATCAATGAAATCACAGTCTCCCACTCTCAGTAAGCAGAAATGAATAAAAACACACAAACAAATATAAAGTAAGATTGTGATCACCTTAAAAATAAGTTAATATACACCCCAGGTACTCTAATTCTCAACTTGATAATATATTTGAATACAATAACCCTGTTACTTCTATCCTTTTATGAAAGATAAGTGATACTTATGTACTACAACATAAATGTATCAAAGAAAAGCTATGTACAAAAACTATTAGCTCAACACTAAACGGGTTATTATTTGTCAAATTTTCCTTAAAGTGTTTAGTCTTGTTTAACCCTATATACAAGTAAAGTTTCAAAAAATTCTTGGTTGTCCTCGCTTATAGTTAAGGAATTATTATCTCTATGTTCTGATTAATTCTGTGTGACTAATTAGATTTCACTGTTGCTCATCTTGCCTATCTTAGCTATACCTGCAGCTTTCGGAGCAGATGTGCTTTGCAGTTGAACTATTTGCCTTAAAAGCTAAGATATCTGAAGAGTTTTTTATTTGAGAACGTCAATTAAATGAAAATCATTAGGTTGTTATGTTGAGTCCGCATCAACAACTAAACTCACTGCTTGATAAATTAATTTCTGTCTTTTATTTATTTCAGGTTCTAGTTCTTTTCTATAAGCTTCAATATAAAGTGGTGATTACTGATAAAGTAGATTTCTGAGCTTGGATAAGGTTGTAATACCATAACAATCTTTTTTACTGTCAGTAAAACTCATGATTACAAATGCTATATGAACTGGTGAAAGGTATGCCTAGCGTTTTAAAGTTTTAAGTGATTTTTCTATTCTATTCGCAGGCCTTATAAATATGGGTTCCAGGGAATCCCTAAGTTACCGAACGAAAAATTCCCACTGTATAAGGTTACTTACAACCAGCATACTCAGCTTTAGCTGGATAAGTCAATTTTCAGGGCGCTCTTCCTGTTTCTTTTCTTTTGCTTTCATTTAGTTTGAATCATTGTTGCTGCTCTCTTAAGTTATTTTGTTTCGCAGTTGTATGTCTTTGCAATACCTGTATCACTAATCTTTATTCAAACACTCATAAAAGATTATATGGGAAGGTCATCTGCTGTAATTTGTACTTCGGTATATAGGTATGCGAGTAGACATTATATATCGATCTTCAACTCAAGTAAGGTTTCAATACTATGGAAATCGAATATTGAATGCGTGGGTAAGTTTTATATTGTTTGTTAATTTTTCTTTTTCTTTTGAAAATTTGAAATAATAACAATTTCAGAGGCGTTTTCAGGTTATATAAAATGTGTATTGGGATACATTCATCTTCCTACAGCCTAAGATACTAATATTTCTGCTAAAATTCAAAATGAAACTAAATTGAAATTGGCATTTCCCTTACTTCTAGTTATAAGAACCCAGATTGTTCCACTGAACATACTCTAATAGTGTGGTGTATTGCAGAACGTTGATGCAGAATAATCAATTCCCTAGGCCTACAGTAATGAAACTAAACGAAAATAACTGAAGTTCCTTCAACGTTTTTAACGAAAATATAGTAAACATTTTTAAATTCTCTGAACATCTGCTACTTGGAACAGGCGAATATTGAACATTCAGTGTGTAGTATCTCTTTTACAATACTGATAGTCGTGTAGAAACTGTTTACTTGAGCAATTCTTCCCTTTCATCGGGTTAATATGTAAATGCTAACTTACTTAAAAAGGGTAACTTTCCCCTTTAACAGCAGAAGCGCATTGTTGGTCCTGGAGTGACACTGGCTGGAAACTGTATCTTGACTGGTTCGGATTGTTGGCGAACAGCTAATTAACTGAAATGGTTCTGGATTTGGCAAGGTTGAAAAATGCGCCTGCGTTAACATTGCTAAGTTAGAAGCTAAGCATTACTGTATGCTAGATTTAAGTCGCTGAAGCTGTAATTCAAAATACTGTATCATCAAATCATTCTTCGTTGAGGACTAAAAAACTGACTGCTGTAAACATAATCATTCTTGCAGACGGAACATAATCATGAAGTGTAAAAAGATAATTTTAAGAGAAATGTATGATGGCATGCCAAGGAAATCAGATTTCGAATTAGTTGAAGAAGAAGTTTCAGAGGACCTCAAGGATGGTGGTAAGATCCCCGACTACATCTATTCCTGTATTGTTTATTCCATTTATTCTCATCCTCTATACGCCTAACGTTTCCAGGTCCATCTTTAATTTAATCTTGCAATCTCCACCTAGTATATCAGAATACCTAGTCAATACTGCAGAAATAGAAAAATAACTAAAGCCCATTAACGACATCTCACAAACATTTTCAAACGCATCCTTGAATGTGTTTTGAGTTTCACTTTCAATTCGTTCCCATTTAACGTCCATGCAAACATTTTCCTCACTCTGAATGCCGTTTAAAATCCGAAAAGTCCCCTGCTAACGCTACCACTCCACATGGGAAACAATATTTACCTAACACTACTATTACAATTGAGAATCACTGGTCTATGCAGTATATTTATTTGAAAGTGATGCTTATGCATTAATTTTACAAATGAACTGAAGTATTAAACGGTTCGATAAACAGGGATGTCGAGTAGTTGGATCGTGTGGATCCGACGAGAAGGTTGAATTCATTCGATGATGCATTCAACTACAAAAAAGTCTCGTCGCTGTATGAGGCAGTATCCAAAATGGCTCCGAATGGAATCAACTGCTATTACGAAAATGTACGTTATTTAAATGCTCTCTATTTTCAGTTATCAGGCTTTCTTCCATGCATGTTAGACCTGTGGGTACTAAATTTTGTGGGAACAAATTTTTATAATGGCTTATGTCATGTGTGTTGGGGTTGTGACTAAAGAATATTAAACATTTATGAAGAATTCATTCAATGTTAATACTCTAAATATACACATTATAGGCTCAAGCTAACTAGATTGCGATTCACATACTTACAGGTGGGAGGTGACCAAACTAATGCAGTTATAAGACATCAATAAATATGGAAGAATCACAATTTGAGGCTTGGTAGCAAACTACAACTGCTCGCGGAATACAACCATACAAAGTAGGTATATAATTCAATATCAATGACTTTACTCGAGTTATATATCTGTATAATTTACTTGATTTGTCTCGAGTCTTCGATGATTTAAAGAAATCCTCAACATCGCACATTATTGCATAATACAAACTGGATTTCAGAGATGCACTTTCATTATTTTCATCGTAACGTTCTCTAGTAAATCTGTACGGTCGTTCTCTCATCTGAGGTTTTCGAATGCGCTGGTAACCATGAATATTAATATAGTAATCTCATAATAACCCCTTGCATAATACCCTACAATTATGACTCGCCTTTACTCGATTAATTTTGGTTTTGAATCCACTCGACTTTGGTGAATTGCTTTCAACACTATAAACACCGCTTCCTAACTCTTTTTCACATTAAATAAAGTTTTGCCTGTATTTTCAAAGCCTCAACCCTGGATGCAAGACTGATTTCAAACAAAGAGATAAGCGTTCGAGGATTCAACATGATCAGTTTTAAGCAACGATTTCTGGAAGCCATCAAGCAAATGATGATCTGGGCAGGAGAGGTTAGATATATTTTGTATGTGAAAGTTAATCTTTATTGGGAGCTTATTTCTATTTCTTTGAAAGTATGAAAGCTATACAAATTTGTTAAAAATTATCACCTTATAAACGTGAAACGTGAACCGACTAGGCTCCGTTTAAAAGACATGGTAGTTATGCCACTTGGTCGGTGAACGAACTACTTATCCAACTACCATATGTTTATCCTTCGCGGTTCAAAAAACGTGCACACGCTCATAGCTTAAATAGAACAGTCCTTTGTATGAGGAACGGTCGTAGCGTTGCAGTTGTGTTAACGACCATATGTGTAAGCGGTCGTTAAACGATGTGCTTGTTAAGTGAGGAGTACATATGCGGAACTAAGCTTTCAATTCCTAAATCAAAAATCTTTCACTCAGGGTAAATTAAAGTCATATGAGACAGTAACAGAAGGCTTTGAAAACACACCGAATGCTTTCATTGCAATGTTGCGAGGGTAGAACATTAAAAAAGCCGTGGTGACTCTCTAATCATGCGTCGGATGACAATTCATACTGTGTATATTCCAAATAAATCCAATTTTCTAATTCATTCCTGGCTGAACCAATAATGAGAAAACATTTTGTTTATCCAAATTCATAAAAAAATCTACTACTTTTAAGAGTTACTTGTAATTGCTATGTACTGTATATCACATCATTATAAGTCTTGGAGTTTGCACGTCATCACTTACAGCATAAGACTCTGTTCTGACGTCATATCTATCGTACGAGTGTATGCTTTTACTACTTCTGTCGTCACGATAGTCGGGCATATTCGCATATTGTTCTAACCAATCAAAATCTTCAAGTTTTACCGGTGTGGTAATGTAGTCTTTCTTTTCATAATATGATGGACCAGCTATTCGAAAATCGTTAATTCGATCAATGTCGGCTTGTGTTTGAAAATATTCCGTGAGTTTCCCTTTGTCGCGAAGGTTGTCCGTATAGAATGCTTCCGTTTCCGTGGTTTGCTGCGATAACTGGTAGTTGTTTTTTTTAGTTACACGCGGCAAATCAAAATAAAGTCTCGACCGCATTGGCCATTTCTGTAAAATAGGTTAAAAATAAATTTAGATTCCTTAGAATGATAATTATTGGCATTTTTTAGATTCAATCCGTGAACATTTCTAGATACTCAGTCTTTCAAAATCTTTGCAAATAAAAAATTACGCTAGGCTAAGCAACAGAAGCCCACTTTTAATAATGCTTTGTACAGGAGTCGACTCGCGAACATTCAATGATACGAAGGAAATTGATTCCGTGTTACAGCGGTTCGCCGCACTCGTGGGTCATTTTTAAACGTCTTGTGTTAGTTGTTATATTTGCGCTGCTGTTGTGTGGGTGGACGTGCCGTGCCCCCTCCAATTTCCATAATTTCTTTTTTGTCTCAATGGTTGTCTCAATCATTGTCAGTGAAAAGCGAAAGACTAGTGATGCTGGCGGTAGTGCTAAAAATATGTTTATCGTATAATGGACTTACGAACAAATTGACTCAAGAAACGTTACTTATATTTTTCATCGGCTATGTTTTACCCGGTACTGAGTTTCGAAAATAATGAGGAAATAAAATATCTGTCATTTGTACAGCTGCGACAACACTGATACATTGTATTGTTGTTATATGAACCATATTATACCATGATCTACCGTCGAACGTCGTGTGGTTGGGAGGCTTTCCATACAGTAATACTTTGATGCTTGACTCTCCCGCCTTCTTTTGATTAATAATGGGTGGAATTTTGTGATCGTTCGAGGACTATGGATTATTGAGTTATCAATTCACTATATCATGACATAATTATTTAAGTTAAGTTCAAAATACTGTTCCTTGAGGCAGTGCCGGGTTTAGGAATAAGCTACACAAGCTACAGCTTAGGGCCATTTCCAAGTACTAGTCCCATACCATCCTATTTATAACATGTATACCGTATATGTTGAGTGAGAATCCGCTCCACCATCCCGAATTTAACATTACTAATAATTGCTAAATGAAAAATGCGTCTATATTCAATCGCAGAGTACGTTTTTGCTCGTGTATTAGTTCGTAGTTCACCAAGATTTATTTTTTTCAAGTTGCTGTTCATAAAGATAACATTTACAATATGTCTAAACAATGCGTAGAGCATTATATTACTGTTATATTCGGATGATTTTGAGCGTGATGTAACGGAAGCCCCCTTGTCAGTCTTAAGCGCGTGTCAAACGATATGTTAAATCGGCCAAAACGACGTGTGGAATTTTTAATTAAATTCGTTGATCTCACGAATAGTACCTTCGATTATAATAAACAACGACTTCTTATTCCTCAGCAGTGAATGGAATGAATTGATAATAGATAGTTTGTATTTTTCGCTCTTCTATTTTCTGTTTCAGTCTTTCCTTGTTCTAGTGTAAATTCTACTCCCTATACTAGCATTCGATTTTAGTATTTAGCGTCAAGTTAGTTTTATCGACTCCCTGATTTTTACCACGAATTTAACAGCTGTTTACCTCGCTCATTGTGAGCATATCTTACACATGTTACCTTTTCAAATATTTACGTCTTCGCTTGTAATTGGTAGATGCGTAGTACATCGTAAAACGTTGAAATTTACCTTTACTGGATGAAGTAACGTTTGATGAAGTTTTTTCCTTTCCTTTATTCGGGAGCAGCTCTCAATGCCTGCAACATGGTAACACTAACAAAATACTATATGTATACCTAGGCCAACTTTAAAACCTGATTTCCTAGAACTAGGATATATGTTCGATATCAACCCTCGAATATTAAAGAATGTCATTGCTTTGGACTTGACCCTTCTAAAACTACTGAAATGAGATATCACAACCGCAACGCAACATAAATTTATTATTTCGATTTTTATATTCCTCATTTACCTTCAAGATAATTTCCAGCGTTTTCGTTTTGTAGAGACTTGGTAAGTTGTCCTATGTAGGCAGTAGCCAAAATCAGTATGTCCAGTTTTGATAGCTTTGTGTCCGGTGGTATCGACGGCAACGTTTGCTGTAACTGTGTGAACGCATTACGCAAGGTTCGTACGCGATTTCTGGCAATTGAATTTTGAAATGTTACGATTAAATATTTTTTCCATTTAAAACTAGGTTTGCTCTTACCTATACAATATTCAAACTATACGAATATATATATATAGTGCTACTTGACTGAATTATAAGGTAATAGGTAATTGACATCTGCCCAACCAATATTTCTGCAAATATAGTATAGCAAATATCCTGAAGCACTTGTTCAAGCTACCAAAATTTGCTTTGTAATCCGAATTCACCGTATTTGTATCAATATAGATATGAGCCACTGCCACTGTCTTCAATTAATTGAATATCGAAACTACTGCTCGAATAGAAACGTGAAATGCCTAATTCGTCTTCATTTCCCTTTTTATTTTAGCTTACCTCTCCCTTGCTGCGTTGTTAGGATCGTTTTTCGTCGTAGATTTTGAATTCCGTTCGGTAGGAAACCTTCGCTTTCTCCTACACGGAGTCATCGTACAACTCGTACAACTAACTATCTCCAATATTAGACGATATTTGGTTAACGCGTCTCCTTTTATGTAGTTGTCGAGCTCTCTCATACTTGATTTGTGATTTCATGGAAAATTCGCGAACTGTTTATATAATAATTTTACCCGATACACAGGAACTCATCCTTTTTATATTTTTCATTTTGTAACAGAAGCAAAATGTAATTTATTTCCTTTCGGCGTTTCTATAATTCAAGTGTTCGAAAATCCGAAATATGATCGTATTTTTATTTATTTTCCTATATGTTAAAATATTTCTAATTATTCATCCTATGTATTTTATCCAACGGTTTATAGTGTATTCAGAAACCGACGCAAAGCGAAATGACTTGGATGTAGTATAGAAATAGTCGATTCTCAAATTAAGAACAGTTCACACAAATGTTCTGCCTAAAATGTCTTTCAATAGTGAAGATTTAGTTAAGGAAATATTTGGGAATATAGTCGATGATCGTTCTAACCTGTCAAACTCCGTGCTATAGAGGTATTCTTTGTTTATTTTGGGATATTTTATATTATTTTAAAATTGTGTGCCATTACAATTGCCTGTACTGTGCATTTCTTCAATGAAAAAGCGAGAAATTACAGGTATGATGCGTTGCTATAGCAGTTAGCTTTCACCATAACCGAAACAAAGCGAGCCTACCCGGAACAAGTGCGATAAGATATGCACAGTTAGGCGTTTAAGATTTCTGGATTCATATTGTTAGTTTTCCCTTTTTCCAATTTATTGGTATTGTAAAATACTGTAATATTATTTCTACGGATACAGACTACTTGGCGATACAGTCATACCATTTTTCTTGTTAAGTCAATGTAAATATCTCGTATCTATTTATTTCAGATTCTTTCACACATTTTAATGTCTTCCGCCACACATATGGCAGAATATACAGTGAGAATGAATTTCACAATGAGCAAAAATGAGAGGAAAAGGTAACTACAGAATATATTGTTCCAATAAATTTGAGCAGTGTAAGTTTGTGTATGCTAGTGCAAACTCACAATATCTGTTTCTTAATATCTTTACTTTATGCCCGAAGTGCCAAATCTCTAAATTGATTTTATTTGATATGAAAATTTTCTGTCATTGAAGTTATACAATAGAATTTGCTCAATAACTCCACGGATAATAAATCCAACTGCATATCAAATCAATTTGCCTTGAGACCGAATTTTCTGTATTAAAAAATTGGCGGTTACAAAATCCAAAAGTCGCTTTATAAATTCATTTTGTTCATATAGTACTAAGCTTTCCATTTTCTAATGATTTGTGTGAATAAACTGTCTCAGTGTAATCTCATTCGATCCAAAATGTGATTTGCCAATCTCATCAAATGGAGCATTTTCAAACTAGGATCATCCCACAGTCAGGAGCCTGTTGTGTATCAAAGGGAAGCAAAGGATGTGGCTTGATGATACACAGTACTCAAGGGGTAACAAAAACTTGATATGAATATAGGAATGATATATAATGATATATATCTCATAAAATTCCTATAGATTAGTCAATTCTATTTTTGAATTGTTATATCTATATACCTACCTACTTATTGCACATTTTTGGCAAAACCAACCAATTATGATATTGTTCTTTATAGATCTGTATTTTTGTACCAGGAAACATGTTCTCCAAAGACGTTGGAACCATATGTACATGTAGAGACCGACACAGATTTACCTACATTTGCAAACCAGGATTCGAGCTAGTGAAAGAAAAATGTGTTCCTTGTTAGTACCGACTGTTTAATATTTGTATTGTATTAGTTATTGTTAGATATTTGTTCAGTTACAATCCCAAATCTGAGTTACTGCCAGTGACAAGATTAAACCAAATATTCTTTTCACTCTAGGTATATTTTATATAAGAAATTAGGGGAGAAATATTTCCACCGACTCCACAAGTCTGCTTATTACACCTAATCCAAAGTAAGCATTTCCTGTTTTTTATGTAACAATAGATATCCACTGCATCAAAGAATTATGAGGAATTTACCCTATAACCAAATATATTTTCCTTCGGTAATTATATAAAGTAAAAAAATATGAATTGACACTTTGATTCGTTGCACAGGTTCCAAATGCAAAACTGTCAGCCCCGTATCACTCAGTATTACTGATTATTTAGCCCCGTGGTGTGCAACCTGCGGCCCTCGGAAAGCTACGGTTTTTGAAGAGGTGTCAATAGGGCGTGAAATTTTTATGAAAGATGTAAGGGCAGCCCAAAATGTTTAAGAACCGCTGCTCTAGATTCTAAACCTTAGTTTTCTGCATAGTTTTCCTAGTTGGTATTACAGTTCCATGTACGAATCTTTTAGTGAAAATCATCTTTTAACAGTGAAAATTCAAATTTTTCATCACTTTGTAGATGTGATGATGAGGAGATTACTAAATTGTGATGTATTCTTACTCAGATTTCTTCTTGTAATCATATGTGAAAGTTTTTATATCGATATATGAAATATTCCATTGTTTCAGAGAGCACACCTCTAAAAACTTCCACACCTTGTATGTCCAAAAACTTGTGCAAGCTATGATGAACTCATAATATGCCCGGCAATTTGCAAGCGAACCGGCTGTGTTTGTGTTCACATTGATATTTCCTATTATTTCCTTCTATCTATCTAGATCTACGTCATTATTTCGTATTAAAAGTCAAGAGACATCGCATTAATTACAACAATCACCCAGCCTTCGCCATTTAACTGAAAAATTCTAAACAGATGCGTAACACAATTGCGATTTCAAACATATATTTTATTTTCATAAAAGCTATCTAGAAGGGCCAAAAACGGGGCTAAAAATTCACCTTTACATATTCAAACAGCTTGATAACACTCAATGCAGTCGTCTTATAGAAAATTCCAATAAAAATATTCAATNAAAAAAGGTCGGTTTTTTGAAAAAAAAAACAATATTTTGAGCAAAAATAAAACCCGAAAAAAAAGGTCGTTTTTTCAAAAAATCGACAGGCTATTATATAGCCTTGGAGAAAAGTCGAGAAATGGCATATTTTTCAACTTGTTTTTTTTCGCGCTTATTTTGCGTTATTGGGGGGGGGGGGGGGGTTAAAACGTATTATATGCTATTTCGCCTTAAAAAAAGCACTATTTTGAGTAAAAATAAAAATCTATAAAAAATGTCGATTTTTTGAAAAAACGACAGGCTATAGCCTTGGAGAAAAGTCGAAAAATGGCATATTTATTCTATTGTAATCGGTGGCAAAATATATGGTAGTTGGCAAGTGACCATTTCGATAATTCTTTCGCACGAGAGCCAGACAGTATACGAGAGAACACACGTTCTAAGCGTCTTGCATAGCAGTTAATTAGTCTTCATTATAGCTTAAAAATAACAGGTTGCTTTAGTAGATTTTTAAAGCAGCTAAAAGTTTTCAGTTTCGTCATTGATTATCCGTAATTAATTCGTGGGATTAACAACCATAACGAATTATGAAGAACGTATTATGACGTATTAAAACGCTTGAGCACCCAAGCGTTTAACAAAGTGTTCTAGAACGAGGGAGCAAAGATGACCTTCACTTGTCTCGACTTGACAACGTCACTGCTACTGGACGTCTCTTATTCATAGC
>QRAM01000859.1:0-16123 GCA_013436055.1 Halocynthia roretzi | reverse complement strand
TAATGTAATATTGTATGTATTTTATTTCATAATTACAGTATTAAGGTTAAGTACTAAAGGTTAATAAGGTAAATAAGAGTGTGTGAATGATTTATAATGGTTCAAAATAGGTTTAAATTTATTCAAATAATTAATTAAATATGTGTTCTCTACTTCGCGTAGTTCCACCTATCGCGGGAGGCTCTGGAACGCTCTAACCGCGATAGGTGAGAGATTACTTTATGTTCACGAATATATATACAGTATATACCAGTGTACATGATTAGCACCTTTATGTTAAACCCAAACAAAATCATTTTGAGTGATATAAAAATCTTAACTGACAGAACGAGTCTCTCAAAGCATTAGGACTGAAGGAGTTAATGTTTCAGCGTGAGAAAATTTCCATCTCAAGTTATAGCATCACCTTAATGGCTGAATATTGTACTTACAAATATCACGCAACTATTTTCTACTTCAAGCGACTTTAAAAACTGTTGGTTCATTGTTTATGGTAACCGCGCGCTCTCTCTTTCTCTGCTGCCTTTTATAATTTGATGTAAGAGCTTTGTATATAAACACGTGGGATTGCTAATAGATCGAGTTTCTTTAATCCCGTACATCCGCCTTAGAGACCCATTGATAATTCGAAGGACCAGATTACCCAACAAGCCGTCCATCGGCCAAGGGACCACCGATATCTGGGCGCCTACTGAAATTCTTATTTCTTCCATTATAATATTATGTAATATTTGATGACATTTGGCCACTGCAAAATAATTACGGTAATATATATTGATTATTGAAACATGCAAACATTTATATAAATCTGGGTGTCTGCTGATGGGTTTGAGGCCAGTATCCACAAGTGCGTAAATCCAGCAGCCCTGGTAATTGAAAGGGCTGATGCGTATGTACTTATAGTGGTTAGAGAATGATTGCAAGTGTGGACACGGACATTGTATAGTTGGTCATAGAAATACCCCAGATAGCAACACCTTTAGTAATGCTTAGTGATTATGAGTTGCCTATTCTTAACATTCAAATCTCCATTCTTTAATGGAGCAAGAAAAAATTAAAAAAAAATTATAAATTTGGATATAAGATAATTTATTCAATTTATTTCTAAAAAAATGGATCCCAGCAATGCCTGTGCCCCTTTCTTCGACCTCTGCCCTTTCACAACTTCCCTTGTCATTCTTGCCTCTTGCTTATAATTACGTGTTATGTTGACAGTTCATTAAACATATTTCAAACGGACCTCAAGGAGTTCCGCCCTATACTTATCCTAATTATTACGATCTTGCATGACGTAATTGTCGATATAAATATATCCCTTTGCTAAGCCCTGACTATAAGCATTAACGGGAAGAATAATAATGGGAGGAATGTTCTTGATGGAAAGATTATTAATGCTCCATTGCTGTTATCAAACACAATTTACGGATTTGCCACACAAAAGAAATTCATGAATATTTCACATTCCATACTATAAAGCAATGACATAATGGGCTATTGAAAGAATGAAAGCGTTTCCCTAGGTTATTTGTACGTTATGTTATACCATTGCTTACCATAACTGTATCTTACAGTGAGATTGGGAACTAGGAAGTCTGTGAAATCCATTTCATATAAAGTGGTGCCTCGTACTACGTACTTAATCCGTGAATTCTTCGAAGTCCGAATCAATTATTCTTATCGAAAATAATGAAAAGTGAATTAATCCGTTCAACAAGGCCGTTCGAACTCCGAATTAATTATTCCCATTAGAAATAATGAAAATTGAATTAATCCGTTTCCAGACCCTAATCCGAACCGATTCGGGTTTAACAATCTATTTCGATTTGGGAATTCGTGGTTTCTTCGTTTCGGTCAGTTATTTCATGTAATTTCTACTGTTTAGGGTACATACGAAATCTAGATTATTTATTAGTCATTAGTCACGATGTTTGGTTCAACTTCCTGTGAAATGCATTTTAACACATCATGTTGGGAAACAAAGTGTTATACGATATTTTTAGGTCCGGATTATGGTAACTGATCTTATTACCACAGTCTAAAGCTAAGCAATACTAAATAAGCTTCTTCCGTTAACAAACAGGTAATTATGAAATAACTTGCATTGAAACCCGGCACTGACCTTGAGCCTTCAAAAAAACTCGATGTAAGCATTATTTCGAAAATAGAATTGCTAAGTAATTTTTAACCCGGCCACCTAAGTAGTGTTTGAGCAATTCTGGTCCCGGGGTAATTATGATATAACAAAGGAACCCAGCGCGGCCCTTGTGAGCCCTCAAGAAGCTTCGAAATCGAAAATAGGATAGTTTAATAGTATCAACTCGACCGCTAGAGAGCGTTAGAGCAATCCAGGGACATTTTTTTTCAAATAACGTCACCACGGCTGTATATATTCTAAGTGTCAAAGTTATTTATTTGGCGGGTGTAATCAATCCAAATCTCGCCGTATTTTCTTGCGGATGTAATATTTATGCTACTATTACAACTTCCTATCAGTTTGAGTCTATCAATCTCTCAGTATGGTTGATAGAAACAACGTTCTATGTGGTCCAGACATACATGCTGCGCATGCGCCGCGCATGATTCCGAGCTGACTATAATCCTACTTTCACTCTTTGCTGTCAAGGGATATTTTTGTTAATCCTTTTGTTAAATAACCGAACGATCTGACGCCTCAGTTTCCGTTCGATATTTAGAGCAAATCGAGGTCATTCAGTTCTTGCTGTGTAAATTCCTTCACGCCGAGAAATGAGAGCGCTTACATTTAGTTTCCCACAGACAACGTAAGCAGCCAACGTTCGTTGCTCAATCATTGGTTGTTTATCTCTATATAGTTTCGGTTCTACAGATAGAACCCATCATGTTTCGGGGTTTGAATTCGGGTTGGGGTTAGGGGTTGAAATTAAAATGGAGAAAAACTCAAGAATTATAAAAAATACATATTAAGCCTATCTGATCGCTAGGGAGCGTGAGAGCAATCCTGTGTCCGGGCTATGGGCCTCCACAGCTATGGTGTCTTGCGTTGTATTTATTTGGGGTTGCGGTTCAAATATGAAATACGTTATATCCCCGACCCTGTGCCTTACAGTTACTCAGCAATTTGTGACGTAATTATTGAGAAAATGGGGTTACATCGCGTCATCATCTATTCATGACGTAATCATTAAGGAAAAGAGGCTTACATTGCGTCATCATCGATTTGTGACGTATACTTTACGAAATATCGTACGCAATCTGATCAGACGTCAATCATATAGTATTGGAATTTTGCTTTAATGAAATCCTCTGTTGGGAAAATAGCTCTGGTGCTGTATTTCATCCATTATCGCAGAATTGTTTATTTAACTTGTCTGTCCCGGGAGAGCATTATTCAGTTCAGTTCCCATACTACTTGCTCGTTTGAAGTGTTACTTGCCCTATTTGGCAGAAAATATATTCCTTTAACACCGGAAATAGCCGCGTGTGGTTTGTTCAGGCGTTCTGTTGAATGATGTGTCTGTCTGTCTGTCTCGCGCGTCCATCCATCATTATGTTTAGACATGGGAAGGTGATAAGGAATTGTGATACATAATATCTTGCGTTATCTTATCATATCTTATCGATTGAAATAAATTTTTTACATTCTATCCGTACTTGCTACCATTACTATTAACTAATTCAGCGGTTCTTAACGTGGGCGTGAACTACAGCACTGTAAATTCTTAGGGGACCGACAAAGACAGGAGGCGTTATGGAAGGCACTAGGTTTTTACATTTACATAAATATCTCCATCGTTGGCAAGAGATAAAATTACTGCTGTTACTATTAATCTCTATACTTGGTCGAGAAATGATTCAGCGTAGCAAAACCTGCTAACCAAGGCGCGAAGTAGATTTACAGATATGTGATAGGAGAGACTTCAGGTTCTGTTTGTTAAATATTGAAGCTGATATTTTCAACTTAGCAAAATCTCACTGAGGTCAGTTAAATGTCCGACCGGAAAATTTGCGATTTTGAGTGGTCTACTGGTAAAGTGGGGTATCTTTTAGCATGAAATATAGATTCTATAGCCACCCACCCACCCACCCAGAACGTGCCTTATCTCAGCCCAATCGTTCCATCATGGGTCCCCATTACCTAAACAATCGACCTATTCGTGCAACCTGATCCCCCTTTTTTTCGGCCGAGATTATAAAAAGTTGCAAAAACACCTGTAAGTCAAATGACCCGAAACTTACACAAAAAGACCGAATTCAATCCTTCCGTGAAAACGAAAAATCGCGAAATCAGGCGGAAATGAAACGAATATCTCACAACCAAAACCAGAAAATGCATCTCGACAAACCATGTGTAAGAAACAGGAAACTAGGCTGTGATAATAATTCAAACAAAAACTTTGAAAACTCCATTTTGAAGTATGTAGGCGTGAAAGGAAAACAAAATTCCTTTCCGACATCGGACCTTTCCTTTGTACAAAAACTATAAACTGAAATCAGATCGCAATATTAATAATTCGAACGAAAACTTGAAAAGATTCTATGCGTGAAACGAAAACAAATTTCAGTTCAGAATCTAATTTATGTCTTTAACGTTACTTGAAGTTTTAATTGAGTGGAACAGAATAGCGTATGCATGGAACAAGTGTTACATTAAGGGTGGAGCGCTTGAACTGAATGAAATAAAATATATTATTAAATAGAAAATACTTAAAAGAATATTGCAATTTTATTTTTGAGCTTATATTACGGTAAAAGTTATATTCAAAATGGGCGTAAAGTGTTTGTACAGAGGTGCTTGGTGCTTGCCATTGGCGTAGGTACGTAAATACTTTTAATATTCAGAAAAGCTTGTGCAAGTGTCCGGATTTCAGAATTGAATAAAATGGAAGCCGCTTATTGTGAATTCCTTGAGATAGGCTCTTTTTGATAACAATAACTGATTGATAACATTAAGTTAGAGATTTGAATATGATATACAGTGGACGTAAGTACTTTTAATATTCAGAAAAGGTTGTGCGATCTTAGTGTGAGTGTCCGGAGTTCAGGATTGTACGGATAAATGAATAACGCCGAAACCGTCATTTGTCTTACATTGAATTGAATTCTATTTTTTCGAGATCACTTCAGATTTTATCTTGACATTTTTGTATGTGTTTCAAGTATTTAACAAGTGTATATTAAAGTGTTAGGCTTCGTTCAAGTGGTAAAAAAGCCATTTCGATTACATTAGTGCGTGTTGGTGATATTTGTTCTGTCATTTCACTTGTCTGAATAAATGATTAAAAATAAAGTGAAAAAATAGGCGCAAATTCCGACACGTTCAGTTGCTATTTAACACGGTATTGAAAAGAAAGATAAGTATTGACATCTGTGTATACAATGGACGCTTCGGGACAGTCTCTTTTTGATAACAATAACTGGCTGATAACATTAAGTGAGGGATATGAATATGATACACAATATTTTTATATAATAATGCGCATTTTTTGGTTACGATTTCATAATTCTCTCTGTAAAGAATTTGGTTGCGATTCCAAAATTCTCATTCGCTGTGAAGGAAGAAGGTCCGGTGCGCGGAGGCGAGCTTATCTTTCCGTAAAAATGATATATATTAACATGCCAATGGAGACACACATATACTACATCATTTGCGTCATCACATGACATTGACGTTTAGGAAAAACAACAAAGCAATCTGATAGTTTGAATTCTGATTCATTTTTAAACCACACGTAAATTCAGTAATACGGATCATAGAGACGAGCTGCTCGCCCACGTATGCATAGTGCACATTCTCTCTGTATCTACATATCTGTGTTAATGTTCCATGTAGCATAACCACCATTCCCTAGCAGCCCACACAAGACATTTCAAATAAATAATTTATATTACCTGGTATTTAGGGGTTATACGGTTGGATTAGGGTTTTATTTTCTTTCAAAGGAAAAAAAATTCAACTCCGACTTGAGAAATGGAAATAATGCATGAAAGAAAAATTATTTCGTGTAAAATATTTATGTAGAAAGTCGTAATGCAGGAAATTTTCCGCAGGAAATTAAATTCCGTAGGAGCAAGTTTGTTGCAATATGTCGTGATCTCATCTAGACGGGAAGAAATAATACAAAAACTTCTTTGTTTGCTCAAGTTCGGTTCAAAAAGAATTTTGCATGCTTCATCTTCCCACACATGTTTATAACGCGGAAAATTTTGAGTGGAACGTTGTATTTTTTCCCTAAGAAAGCTTGCACCCACCGCCAACGCAAATAGTTCACGAAAATCTTTTGATCTGTAACGTTTCTGTACATTATCATTTCTATTAAGCTTTGTAGATGTTGAACATGTATATACCTTGGTAAGCTATTTTCCCTCTTACGCCCACGTTACTTCAAACGTTCGAAAGTATGTTTTCTCTTTTGCATTCCATGTGTAGTACGTGTACAATGAGCCAGTCGTCCTCAAATTATTTTTAAAGCGTCCATAATTCTCGAAAAACATCAGAGAGTACTTACAACCCCAAAAAGGGGAGGTAGTTTACAGAGAAAAATATTTATTAATTAATAATTAGATACAAACTTGAGATGCAAATTGAGCACACAGAAGAGAAAAAAAACTGTTTCACCACACAGCTGTTCCATAAAATGAAGCAACCATATTTCTCTTGTTTATGAAAAAAATGATATAAATATGTTTTGAGAAGTGTTGACACTCGCATTTAACGCGTCATTTGCGCACTGACGTGAATCGTAACTCCTGGGTTGACGCATGCTGCAACGTAAAACGCCCTAAGCATACTCAGGCAATCTCACGTATCATATTTCGTGAAATACGTCACAGAAATTGGAAAAAACACACAAAAAATCCAACAATATGGGATGGTCGAAAAGTGGCGTGGGTGTTGATTCATCTCTTGAACATTCCACACGACAAGAGAAAACAATTCAACAAGCCGTAAGGTCGCTTTCGTTAACTGGATAATTTTTTTTTAATCTTTGATTCTGGTGATGCTTTTGTTTAGAGAAAAGATTCGAAATCATGTGAATTTCAACTACGTAATGCCACAATTATGTCGCTGTTGTGGAGCTAATTCGTTCTGCAGTTCATCATATATTCCAACTATTTTTCGCATCGGAAATTTTCACTCAAATTGATAACGCGACCAGATAACACGAACTTGAAAGGAAAGTACAGTGTTCCCCTTGGTACCAAGCAGTGCTCCCCTTGTTGGCATGCATTGAACCCCAACCCTGAATGTAAACAAATCAGTTTCAGAATTGAAACAGAACCATTCATAAAATCAGACCTATCGATGTGCTTTACGTTGCTACCGAGTAACCATAACGACATATATTGACGTCACAATGTTCTTTTTAGATCACAAGTTTTCAATGTACACTCCATCAATGATCGCCGCTGGGAGTGTCGGAGCTGCCGTTAGTGGATTGCCAACGGAACACAATATATGGTCGTCAAGACAACGGCTCATTAAACAGCTTCATGAGATCACAACGGTAGATCTGGTAAGTCACTTTTACGTCATAATATATTTTATACGGTAAAGCAAGGATAGACAGTATATATAATATTTCGCGACATTGTGACGCAAGAGTAAGCGCGATTGTATTGTTTATCATAATTTCCTTATTTCTGACTGCGTGAAATACGGACTATTTCCTGAGGTAATTATTAACTAATAATGAAACGTCAAATCACGACAGTTATATCATAATGCTACAGCTACGCAATGAATCATAATCAACTTAGACAAGGGATTATGTCAGAACAATATACGGAGTTTCACACTTAAGTTTCTATCGACTGAGTTCATCACAGTATATGTTTGACGAAGCTGTTTTATATACATCAGAGTTATTGTAGGCATAGCAGTGGTGCCCTCCCACCACTGACATACTCTTTCTATCAAAGTCAGACAAACGCTTAGTTTGTTAGAATTACATAAGTGAAAGCATAAAAGATTCAGTAGTAATTTCCATGTAGTTTCATAAAAGCTTGACTTCTATATTTGAGTTGATATCATGGTAAAGTTATTTTAATGATGGGTGACAGAGCGAGCGAGCTTTGACTCTATTTAGGACATTTGTTTATGTGATTTTAACCCTCAATTATTTGTATTTACTGTTTAAGTTTATCAAAATGGGTTCGGATTAGGATCTGTGAACGGATCAATTCACTTTCCATTATTTTTAATGGGGATAATTGATTCGTACCTCGAACAATTCGGAATTCGAACCAGAAACGGATAAAGTACGAAGTATATATATATATATATTCATTGAAGATGATATTCATATCTATATATATGGAGTCAAAAGTTGAATCCGATTCAAGTATGTGTTTGAGTGCACTACTACTGTAAAATAATCTGTCATTATTCACGTCACAATCGTTACCGTTCGTTTGATGTCCGTCACATAAGTGTCATCTTCGTTAATTTAAATAACTCAATCACACATACCAACAACGAACACATATTGTTATATCATAGATATTATATATGAAACCCTTCAACTTTGACCTCGTGACGTCAGAGCCACGTTATATTTTTATATATTTACCACATAATGTCGCAGTAAAACTGTTTCGTTCCCTTGACGACCGCGCGTACCGCGTTAAAGTAATTCAAACATAAACAAGATTGTTTCATCACAATGCCTACTACACAATCCTTTCTTAATTCGTTTTTTTCCCTAAGTGTTTTAGGCGGCAAACATCAATAGATTTGATGAGCACACGTTGTCGCACTTGACATAGTTAGTGACGGGGTGAGTAGCCTCCAATATATTTGATAATTGCGTATTTGACGAAGTCGAACGACGACATGTAAAAAATATATGAACGAGAGGAATTTCCATTCTTTGTTTGAAGACCCGGAGACCGGATTAAACTGGATATTGTGCAATACCCCACTTTTAAAGAATAATAAAACAAGACTTGATGTCTCTACCTGAATATTTTTAAGAGCAAAGCCACGTAATCCCAGAACAGAATTAGTTTATAACACAAAACCTCAGACTGGATCAAGCCAGATATTTCATGTTTTTCACAATACCCAAATTTCGAAGATTAAAAAAACAAGAACTATAACCTTTGTACATGAACGTATGTAAGTGAAGAGTCACCCAAGCATTATTTGCTTAAGCCTTTCCCTCTCTGTAAGCCCTTAACAGAATTAGTTTATAACGGAAAAGCTTATACTTTGTGACGTCATATCGAATGTTTGAAATTACCAATAATTTGTCTATTGTAAAGCTCGAAATGCTACTCTGGCCGTTAGGGAGCGTTAGAGCAATCCCAAGGCGCGCCCAGGCCCCGATTTCGTACCGATCTCTCGATTTCAGAACCATTTTTTTTTCTTGCTCAAAGTATGCTCAGATGGTACTTCTAAAACTATAAATTTTACCGAGGTTAAAGGTTATTATTCATTGTTGTAGAGAATGGTACTTTTGCTCTAACAGAGCGAAAAAAATCCAACAAAACGGTCTGTTAATCTGCATTGAATACACACGGCAAGAGACTCGAGAGGCGGATGTACAAATTCGTAGCTTAAGTACTTGAACGGACGCACCAGACTATAAATAAAACATAATATAAGACGCTGTATAAAGCTAAGTTCCAGTGTTGTAGCCAGGCCCGTTGAAGCTGAATCATTCAATTATCTTATACATGAGCTCAAGGGTCTCCATTCTGGTCTAAGGATCACAGAGTATATTCATTAATATTAATAATATTTTGTGTGGCGCCTACCTTTCTGCACTGCAGCCTATGGCATATGCCATATCTGCCATACCTTAGATGCGTGTCACAGCGTGTCAATTTTAGTTATCTATTCGTTTACTGCAATTATAATAACATAACATTGACATGTTGCCTTTAACAAACGTACTCTACACAGTGAGGGTAATTTTTCACTAGCTTCGAGCTTTCGAAGTGAATTTTTCACGTACGCGGTGAATATTTTTAACCACAGAACTATACAATGCTCTATATATTACGTCACTTATTAATATTAATTGTTAATTGTTTCACAATAATCCGGGATTTTTCGCTCGTGATCTGGTTCGTAACATTCCGGTCTGGTAAATAAAATTCTTTGCAATCATGTCATCATAAAATACTTAATAGTAGTTGAAAAAGAATTCCATCGTAACGATGTGGTCAGTGGTTGTAATAAAACAATCAATGAATCACGCGAACTCGAATGACTACATTAGTTCCAGCCGCCATTCCACGCATTACATCATCCGCCAAGTTCGGCGAAAATATTTCCATTTGTTTAAGGTTAGCTGAGCTTAAACGAGACATTTGCAAAGTTTTGACATAACAACGTGATAGCCACACTTTCAGACTTGGGATTAAGATTGGTAATCACTCAACTTGACTTGGGATTTAGATTTATAATCACTTGACTTGATTTGGGATTGCAATTGATCACTCTGCACTTTTCAACGTACATGAGATCCGTTAGTAATGAAGCGTTGAAGTATGTGTGGGGGCGAACTTTATTGGTGGAATGAAATGAAGGATGTGAACCAGTTGGAATGTCACTGTATATTTAGATATAACAACATCTAACTTTGTCTGCCTACGTTGAAATTAACAGTTCACTGTTCACAGCAGAGAAAAACCCAGCTCTTTATTGTTATGTCGACAGTACTGGATTAACACAGAGTAGCAAATGGTAAAAGAACCGCGGTATCATGTCGATTCAT
Source organism: Halocynthia roretzi (assembly GCA_013436055.1). Taxonomy (NCBI): domain Eukaryota; kingdom Metazoa; phylum Chordata; class Ascidiacea; order Stolidobranchia; family Pyuridae; genus Halocynthia; species Halocynthia roretzi. The sequence goes on along the minus strand of QRAM01000859.1, from coordinate 5,420 downwards.
TTCGTGTTTCTGATTAAAATATCAACTACTCTGTCGCATTAGCCTGTGTTCAATGGTCAACGCTTGTATAATTCTTTGTTAGTATTCACGTCTGCAGTTGGCTATTTCTTAAATGATTTATTCAAACTTTCATTACATCAACTACCCCACAAAACTGGTACAATAGACGGTAAACTGATTTTGGGCAAAAATCCACTTATTTTCGTATTATTTCCTCCAATTTTATTTGCAAAATGTTCATAGACAATCAATAAACACAAATACGAATTCACCATTATGTATCTCGATGACGTCACAACAAACTGGCCTATAGTAACTGGTTGATTAGGTCCCCTCGGTTCCCGCAACTATAACATTATCAAAGCTATGACGTAATAACAGTGGCATGGTGAATTTCCACGGACCAGTTTAATGAAATGACCCTCACAAAGCAGTTGCAATCCTAAAGCGAATTTCAAGTAATCTTAAGTTTATCAAGCTTCGAAATTTAAGCCGACAAAGCGAAATGCAATATGTTGAAGGTAAAGAATGTTAAACATCTTCAAGGTTGGTTGGTATGCCAACCTCGTGCTTGCATGGAAAGATCGGTTCGTGAACGTATTTAACTATTACGTAATAATAACATTCCCCTTGCACATTCATTTTGAGCTAAGCTGGGATTCCTAGGGAGCTTCTGGTGGAATTAGGGAGCTGTGTGGGCTAGGGTCCACCTGCCAACCCTCATGGTTACATGGAAAGATTCGTTTGTTAATGTATTCATTCACCTCTCGCACGTTTACTATAGCTATATCAATACACTCTTCATTATATCTAATGTGGATAAGTGACTCGGACTTCGAATGAATTAAGTACGAAGTATGAGGCACTACTGTAGATATTTCCTCGGCATTTGTTGTTTTTCCTCTCACGTTTGTTTGCTTATTCAGCAACAACGTTTTTTTTTGCTTCATTTCATTTCTTCGCTACATTCTTAAGCTCGTCGTGTGAAAAATGTGAAAAATTTGCCTCAAACTGGGTTCGATTTTACAAATAATTCGTCTCTCACTGCATGGTGAAAAAATGCCGAACAAAAAAGAGGAAATACGCGATCCTACCAACCCTGACCCTTGAACTTTCGATTTTCGTTGATTCGTTTTTTTTGGAGCTGTGTCATATTTCACAGTTATCACCCGCTTTTAATTTTTATTGTTACGTTACAATTACGAGCAATGACGTAGTAAGTTGCAGTGGTCACGTGTGTGTGAGAAACTAGTTGAGATTTGCATTCGATGGTTTCCCTTGTCTGTGTGACAATGGTCCGCCATTTTACTTAGAGACACCTTAGCTTAGAAGAGATTCCTACCGGGTTTTCCTGGGAGTTTATACATATACTATTCATCACATATATTTGTGAAAAATATTCCACAGCGAAATTTCGATTCTCGTCTTATTTTGATGAAAATAATGTTTCGGTTTTCGTCCGAAATTTCGGTTTTCGTCGCAGCTTAGCACATGTTCCTTTTAGTAAGCGTAGATTTTTCCGCACAGTCCCCGAAGACAGTCCCTATTTTCGTGATGCTAATAAAGTGATACAAGTGTTACGAATGTTTATTATACTTACTTATAATACACGCCAAAATCCCATTGATTACGACAGAATGGGTGGGTGATATGACTAAATAGAGGCACTTTGTTTAACCCTGAATCTAGTGGATGCAGATGTATTGACCGTTACGAAGGGGTTAATTTCATTGGAATTTTTTCGTCATTGAGCAAGTATGACGGATCGCAGTAATGTCAACTTTCCGTGCTCTTAGAAAACTCGATTCAAGATTTTTTTCTCGCACTCATGTTTCGAGGACAATCTGTAACTGAAAAAGTGACCTGGTTGGTGTACGCTGATAAATATAACAGCAGACTGTGCAGAGTTAGTAATGGGAATAGGAAATACAGCAATCCCTTAGCTATCGCGGGTAGTGAGTTCGAGTCCCTCCCGCGATATGTGAAAATTCGCGAAGTAGAAACCACATATTTATTTAATTATTTAAATATATTTAAACGTATTTTGAACCATTAAATATCATTCACACACTACATATATTTAAGTACAGATTTTTACAAATAACCTCTATAAATTATTCACCTCTACCTTTACCACCTCTCTAACAGTGGTAGCTCTCTGACAACACAATATAAAATGAATGTAATATTCAATTAATTCCAGTGGGAGAAAAAGAATGGAACGTAATGGTGTAAGAAATTGTCTTCTGCTGAAAATGTCGCTGTAAGAATTCCTGATGTATCAATTTATCGCGTAAACAATTGTCCGTGAGAATTAATATTCAGTAAACATTGTCGTAATACAAACCTGTTACACACTCATGTATATATATAGGACTGCATAACTAGTGAACCAACGATATTCTAGACATTAAGCAGCTAAAGATGCGTTGCAACCGTAATTTTCGCGAATATAAGCTGAATTTTCATTCATAAATTCCTTCTCACTCGTTCGGTATTTACGTTGTTCCCGTCAAACAGACATTTCACTTGAAGTTTCTTCTTGATCTTACTGGGATCGTTATCTTGACGGTGAGATAATGTATGTTACCTACCACAGAGGCGCGGCTCTGTGTTAACGTTGATTGAAATTATGCATTCCATAATAAGAGGCTACTAACGAACACTGTCTTTGAATTGAAGCGAATGAAATTATATGGTAATAGTAATAAAGGGATAAATTATATTGTAACTTATAGTTCAATGTAACTCAGTGGTTTTTTAAAGGTGGGTGATACCGCCCAGTGTGGAGGTCGTGGACGCTTGAGGGACCGTCAGAGATCAGAGGGTGCTTTGGGGGGCACTGGGTGTTTACATTTACATAAATATACCCATCTTTGGTTCTGTTTGTCAAATATTGAAACTGATATTTTTAATTTACAAAATCTCACTAAGGTCAGTAAAGCACAATCCATGCCTGCCTATTTAAGCAACTTAAAATTCATTTCTTTGTTTTGACTTTTTTATCGCATATTTTCATCAGCGTCAGTTTGTCTTAAGAATTTCGAGGATCTGCATAATTGCTATAAAAAGTCCTATGTGATGACATAATGTATCGTTATCACGTCATGTCTAATTCGTTCCAGTGCAATGATTCATTCATAAACTAAACGTTATCAGATCATCATTCAACGCAGAATAATATCGTTTGTTACACAACAGTTTAAAAACTTGTAATATTATATATCAAACGCAGAATGTGTGTATATACAGTGTCAGTAGCTAGCTCATGTTCATTTTAATAGGGGGATAAGGCAATTGTATCGCAAATTTGGTTGTTTCATCATTCATATACACCGGAAAATATAGCATACTGTGCTCTAAAGACATACAGTTAGGGTTAGGGTTAGGGTTAGTAAAAAACAACAGTGAATTTCATTACGTCTGAAATGTATATTAATCCTATCTGTTCCCCCACCATGGACAACAGCAAGTTATTTAAATGGCTTTCATGCATTTGTTTGTAATAACTAAGACGTCATCAACCCTATGACGTAACGACTTCGGCGCGCATAGCTTCTCATCCGTGAGTTAAATGCAAGACAATGCATCACCCTAATCCTCGCGTGATTCAAAGCGCTTCAGTGAGTGATCGAGTTATTAGTAAAATGATAAGCAGACTTAAAATGTCCCGCAACCTATTTCAGTCTCTCAGTTTGTGTACAATATCAACTTCAATAATAATATAATTCATATGAGAAACTTCCTTCATATCTCGCATATAAACATAGTTCAGACCATTTCATCATTCTCCCTCTGACATTCTAAGTACCTTGATCAGTTATCGTGCAAGCACGCACTAACAATGCCAGGCTTTATGGCGTATAGTGTTCCCGTAGCACAGATAATATAGGCTATTTCTTTTCCTGTAGCAAACTATATAAAATAACTAAAATATATNCACATTATTTTGTCGCTTTATGCGCGTCTTGAAGCTAACATATAGTTATAACACGAATTTACCGCCCCGGTCCTTCGAATTTGCTACTCCTTCGGCTATGTTGATTCTCCCCCGGGTCTTGAACGAAACTGTATATTGGGTAGTCATGTCTAGGCAGGGCATGTCTAAGTAGGACATACAAATTAAACTATGGGCGATAACTTTTTCATGTTCCTTTCATTTTTTAATGTGATATATGAAATAGTTAGTTTTATTGATTTAAATAATGATATTTTATATATATATATGTGTAGAATTGGTTTTTGTTAGCTAAAATGTATATTTTTGTTTTAAATGCTTCCTGCAACTCATAATCGTATATAATTTAATCGTAAAATAAGGAGTAACTATAGTAGAAAAGACTCAATTATAAAAAAATATTGAGATCCATTGCTCTAGGATCTGCGTGAAGCTTCATTGTCTACTGATAATCCACATCACATTCCAGTTTGAACTGGTTAAATCTTGTTCTATGTAGTGACAGGCAAATCATAACAGTCGTAATCAGGCTGATTTGTGTTAGTAAACATATAACCGCGTGCAAAGGCAACCGCCAAATTAAAGCCCAGCTGCTGCTAGTTCTTCCGCTATATTGCATTACGTAATTACAAATTCCATGGTAACTACCATTACGTCATTCAGGGGGCGCTTTAGACCCCTACAAAAAGTTTTACGAGGGAATATTCAAAAAATGGCGGAGGTGTGACTCGAACCCATACCCTCATGTTTGGTAGCTTATGTAAAACAATTACAAAGTTTACCATAGATCCACAGCGAGTTCAGCACTCACAACATTCCTTCACGTTGAACTCGGATTATTTCATAACCTATTCCCCTCCTGTTTCAAGCTCACGGTATTGACCTCTGACCCATCTTATTCGCAGCAGGTGTCTTCTTGAAAACCAATTGTTTCACGCCTGAATGCCGTTGCACTTATATACACCATTATGACGTTACTAATACATTTGTTTTAAATCAAAATAAACTGTCAACAAGTGATGAACCGAAGAAGCACGGTTCGTTGACGGCCGTAAATCTTATCAAGTGCAGGATTTAATATACAGTAGTTTAATACTTGGAAAAAATGTGTTTTTGAGGGAAATTCAATCCATACAACTCTTGCAAAGTTACCCAGCGTTAGCTAGAGCTAAACAGCATCAACTACTTAACAGGGGGGGCAAATTTTACAAGGTAAGGGCCGCATGCGGTTGAAGGAACAATTTTTTATAACTTTCTAATTTGTTACACAGAGATTTTTCACTCGAAATGTACTCAAAAATTACCAACTCCACTTCGAGTCAAGTCAGTTATCAAATAAAGACAAAATATTCATTTACTCGGATTTTTTCTCCGACTTGAATTAAGCTTATACTCCAGATCGATTTATACTGAAGTATATACGGTATTCTACATTAAATAGACGGGAAATGCTCGAGGTAGT
>QRAM01000857.1:3161-17648 GCA_013436055.1 Halocynthia roretzi | reverse complement strand
AATTCTGTAAAAACTATTTCACTATAAAATTCATTCAAATATGTAAAATATGTTTGAGCTGGAGCAAGTGCGTGCAACCAATGGCTGGTTCAAAATTGACCGCCTTTTTTTCATCAGTACATAGGTTCATGTATAGTATGTATGTTATGTATAGCTATGACCCATATAAAGAAAAGGTTTCTGATTCCTGAGCTAGGTCTCATAAGAACCTAGTGTGGGATCTGGGGAGAGAAGATAGTGAAGATATTTAGATATTGAAACCCGAATCATGCCACCAATAAGAAACTTGGGTAGAGCCTCTGAATTTGGTTAATATCTATGCAGGCTCATTTGCCTTCATTTTAGGCTGTTTAAAATCTGTCAAGAATGAGTAAGGGCATACAGAGTGAAAGTATTCTGATTGCAAGCAACTTCCATCAAATAAATTTTCCTTAGCAAAATCATAAACATACATGAAAAATTGAGGGAAACGATTGGAAAAAAATAACCAGTAATCTTTTGAATCATCTCTAAAACAATGTCGAATTTCGCTTCGTGGATAATGAATTTTGTAATTTCGAATAAATCGCAACAAATCAGATTGTTCACTCGTTTCATATCCCTGGTCTTTAGCTACATCTTTTATTTCATCTGGATCCACTGACAGCTCTCTCCTTATTCTAAGCTGGTCAGTGTCATTTTCTGTACAGGGTAATGTTTCGATCCAGTCAACAGACTCAGAATTAAACTTATTTTTCAGGTAACTATCCTTCTTTATGTTCTCATATACTTTGATAAGGAAATTCAATTTTTTTTCATAGCTCCAAAAAAATGGATGTTTTAAAAGGCTTTCTAGCTGCTGTAAACTCTTAGCTTCTTTTTTTTCAATATCAAGGGCTATTTCATGATCGGGAAGAGCTAAATTTCCATCTGAAGGAACAGCTGCAGAAGAATGAAGATTAAAAATATTGCGAAACAGTTTTTTCAATAATTTCGCATCTTTAGCTTTGCTAGGAGAACCTGACTCCCGTTTATGAATTACCACAGTTGCGTACCTACAATCATGCGAAAAATAAATTTTCTCTGCATTGAGGGCGTCACGGGTAGGGTCACTTTGCATAAAAATCAAAGCGTGCACAATTTGTAAAAAAATACAACGCTTGTAATCGAAATCTACAATGTATTCACGTAGTAAACTTGACAGTGTAGTTTTCCCATAAATCGTGCAAGTTGCAGAAGTTGTTCCAGTTCTTTCTTCACCAAGTTTTATTACACTTGGATGAATGGGAATGAGTCCAGCAGTTGGTATATTACCTTGCACTTCAGCCACAGTGCTAGTTTGCTTGAATTGAGGAGGGTCATCTATGAAAGTAAATTCAGGAAATAAGTCACAAGACTCGAATCTGTACAGCTTAAGAATTTAAATTCCCATTTTTTAATTGAAAATAAAATAAGAATTAAGATGTTGAACCTTTTTGGAATTGATTTGATTCTCCCACGGCAGCCATTCTTTAGTAGAAGTACTTTAGTCTAGAACGGAAAAGAAGTTTTCTATTAACTTGTGATAAAGTTATTAAATTACTTATTAATTTCAATTTGGTATTTTTTTTACCTATCTCAATCTTGAGGATGGAAACAGATTCACTCCAACAAAACAGTACGACTAAACTAATTTAAATGCAGAATATCTGTTGAAAATACAAGTAACAACAAATGTAAGACTACCTCCAGGGGGACTAAGATAAGTGCATCAATATTCACAAAAATAAAAGAGTAAAATTAGCAAGCAAGCAAGAAAAAATATTCATTGCAGTAAATGCGATTATTATAATCATATGCAATTATATATATATGTATATCTAACATTGATTGAATAATTAATTTCACATGAAAGAGATTATATAGTGAAGAGAGAATATGCATAATGTAGAAAATTCTGTAAAAACTATTTCACTATAAAATACAGGCCTTCGATCTCATTGCAAAATATCACATTTGAAATCAAGAAAGATCTTCAAATTCACCTGAAGAGTATCAAGAATGGAAAGTAATTCAATTTTTAAATTATGGCTTTGACATAAAAAATATAATTATTTCTAACTTACATCTTTTTCCAGCTTTACAGCTTTCAAAGCTCTTTGTAATTCTGCACGATTCTTTTTTCCAGTTTTTTTGTAGCGCAAATGCAGCTTCATTGTGACATAGTCAAGCAATCGGACCACTTTGATGACGATCCTCCGAGATAGTATGAAACTTCGTTCGCTTATGTCTAACTCTTCAAGCTAGAAATATAACATTGTAAAATAAAAAACAAATTTGGCAACATATTACTTTTGTAATTAACGTTTTGAGTTTAGAGTTAGTCTGCCTACCAGACTGCATATAGTAAATATGAGTAATATTTACAACAAACCTTCACATTGTTTACTCTTAATGATTCTTTCAAAGTTTCCAACTTTTCTTTTGTGATTCGACAGGCACTGATGTTTAGAGATTTCAACTGACAAACTTTCACAATATCTCCAACTATCTTGAATGCTGCATTTGTCATCTTCAAGTTCCATTGGATGTTGAGTACATCAAGCTTCACCTGCAAACAATATATTTACTAATTTCAGTATAGAAAATTAAATATAAAAACAATAATAAAGATTGAAAAAAATGAGAAGTGGTAAACAAGCCTCCAGTTATTGCAACTGGCTGCTAAGAGAGCACTTTATATTATCAAATTATCGGTACCGTACTGTTAAAAAGAAACAAAAGTCTTTGTTGGCTCAGAGTATGTTTTCATATATGACTAGCCAATATTCTTACTTGAAATTTCTCAAAATCAGCATGAAGTTTTTCCAGTTTATTTTGATTAAGATCACAATGTCCAAGGGAAAGTTCTTTGACTTCATGAGATTTCAGGAAATCAACCAAGATATGCCCATCAGAATTGCAGAGTTGCTCGTTTTCACTCTTGCAGAGTTGCTCGTTTTTGCTTAAGTCTATGCTGCATAACTACAAAAAAGAGTAACACATTTTTCCTGTTATTCCACTGGCAGAAATAATTAACTACAGGTACTCCTCACCTAACGACAGTTTCTCACACTTACAACCGTTAGATAGTGATTCCATTAGACCCTCATGAATTTATTTATTCAAGTAATTCATTTAATATAAAACTGATACCTTTCACATACTCTCATGGACTTGTTAGCTTCATATCACAAAGGAATCTCATACCTTTGACTCTGCAAGTGCTTCGCTGAGTGTTTTTAACTCACTCTTAGTAATGCCGCAGCCACAGAGAGATAACCTTTGAACCTTTGATTTCGTTGTAACAGAACCAACAGTTTCCAGATCAAGATTCTTGTTGAAACACAGACTGAGTTCATCTACCTGTAAATTTTGACAGAGAATACAACTCAAAGTTCATTTGTATATATAAAATACCAACATATAATATGAACATATCTCATAAATAGAGAAGAAAACTCTGTGTGGGTTCTCGACTCAGCGCTATGAAAATTTGCACTTTTATTTCAAATAAGGGTCCCCATCGCGGCCCCAGAGCACTTTTTCAACTAATTTTCGTAAAAGAGCATCATTGCCCTTTGTGTCAGGCGCTTAATAAACTAGAGACTGGTAGGTTGAAAATATGCTTTAGGACAGGGGTGAGCAACCTGCAGCCTATAAGATCACGAAATTTGCGCACTCCTGCTTTAGGACACAAAAGATAATGGTTAGGTTCTAAACCTAATTTGGCAGAGTTGCTAATAATTTGCCACTGAATATTGTAGACTAATAGGTCGACCTAGCAGGGAATATCAATCTATGAGGGGTATCGAGCTGGTTTTGAGACCGATTCCCCTACCAAGTTCACTGTATATGTATATTGGCATTACCTGAGTAGAATCCATCATTCTCTGGAGAAGATCCTGAGCAAGGTTGCATTTCATTATTTCCACAACTTCGAAGTGATGATTTCTTAGTAATAGAGCAATCACGTCTACATCGGATGACATCATGCTCATGTTGTAGTTGTAGAGAAATGTTTTGACCTGTAAAATTATGAACAACACATAATAAATACGAAGCACAAAACCCAGCGCTGCCTGAGTAATCCAAGAAAGGATTTGGTGTAAGCCAATAATCAAAAATAAAATAGTGAAGTAACTTTTATCACGCCTCTAGGAGGCGTGAGAGCAGTCCCGAGGCACATTGTTTGAAAAAAATAAGGTCGACACAACCTGTACCGGGATACCCAAAGTAACCACACCCAATGTTGTTAAAATCCATCCAACCATTTAGTTTTGTGGTGAACACACAAACACACATTCACTTTTATTTATGAAGATATTGTTTCTCCGAATATTCCATTCAAAATGCCATAACAAGATTTGCTACTGTCTATGTCTATGAGGTAATTTGATGCTACTGACAATATAATTTAATTCTTACACTAGAATCCTGTAATACATTTTCCAATATGTTTGCATATTCAGTGCCCTCAAGCTTCATATGACATCTGCTCATGTTCAATGTTTCCACTTTCCATTTCTTGATGACATGCAGTAAAGCCAGTATATTGATATCTCCATGAATATCGCTTCCACGGAGACTGAGAGTGGTGATCTGTGATCCACAAAAAATACCAATGTAACCAATTAAATTCTCCTTCAACCCCACAGTTAGAGAACTTCACCTTGGCAGGTTGCCATTCACCTTCCAACCAGTCATGGAATATTTGCTCAGAAAAATCACAGCTGTCAAATTCAATTTCATCAAACTCCCTTCCAGTCATTGCTTCTCTTATTTCCACCATGCACTGTGATGTTAAATCGATTTTTTCAAATAGCAACTTCCCGGCATTGGAAGATTTCAAAACTTTGGAAACTTCCTCGAATGCTTCACTGCCTAAAAAAAGGTTCCAATAACAGAAGCTTTATGCTATGGTTTAGAGATGCAGTAGAGCATGTAATTTGGAACGCTAAACTATTTTCATTGCCAAAAATACTGGAGGTAAGAAATAATTCCTTTCACTTATTGAGAAATATAGTACCATCTTAAAGAGGTGGTCTAGCGAAGTACCATGTAATGTTTCGCCTTTTAGCAAAATACAGTAGTAGTTTTTCAGTTTTAAGGGAAATCTAAAGTGATTTTTTCTGTGAGCAGCCAGCATGTTTTACAGTTTATAGCGTACGTTGGACCACTTAATGAGGCAGCGTGCTATGTCATTGCTTCTACTTCAGCAGGAAGCTTTTTGTGGAATTTTTCCGCTGTATCCATTGCTGCAGTTCAATTGAGTATGACTAACAGAATTACTGTAATCTACATCTAGTAGCTACGGCATGAAAACTATTCTATTTTGACGATGCTGTAGCTACTAGATGTTGATTATCGTAATTCTCAAAGAGTCTCTCAGTCATTGACTCTTTGACTGAACTGCGACCAACAGTGTACACTGTTATTAGGCTTACTTATTTTCACCCATTTAGTAGAACTCCCGCTATCCTCAGGATTGAGGCCCTTAACATTGGTGCCCATGCTGTTTGCTGTTGACTTCATTTAGGAGACTTTAAATTTATTACAATGGATGACGTCATGTTTCTTGCCTTCCTTCTTGAAAACTTGATATATAGAACTTACTTTTCACAGTAGGTTTATTGTAGATGGTGCGATCAAATTCACTGCTTGATGTGCTGTAGTCATCTTCATCATCATCAATGTCTAAACCTAAATATAACATTTAATTTTATACACTTCAATGAGTGAGATAGTATTTTAGAAATTCTTAATTCCTAATTTTGAAATAAAAATAACTATTTTTCATTATGAAATCTTCATCAAAGACTATCGAAAAAACTTGTGAGATCATTATTTTTTATCCTAACAACTAATCATGTTGGCGATCATTAAACACACATAGAAAATAGTTTATCTACTTATACTTTGGTGATTACTTTGGTGGGATTCAAGAATCCACTCAGGAGTAGTCTTCATAGACACGCAATCAATTCCAAGTATCTTGAGTTTCTGAGAATGATAAGGACTTGTAAATATTTTTTCACTGGAATTGATAATATTCAGCCTTGCTTCATGTTATGGAATACCTGTCATATTTCATTGTAGACATTAGTTGCAATAAAATAATTTTTATCAAAGCCAAAGCTATTCTCACGGCCAAGATTTTGAACTTAGGCAAGTTATTTACCGCAATTTCTTCAGGATTGCGATTAAAATTAAAATTTTAAGCTTATAAACTGATTAGGTCGGGTTACTGATAATTTATTAGGTTGGGTTATTTCGTTAAACGAGAGGGATCTTTACTCCATTTATATTGCATACCAGAATAATGCATAAACAAAGAAAACTTGGGTCTGGACTCTTTGGGTGACCAATGGGAATCAAATCCTATTAAGTATCGCTCTAACTCACTATGGTTGACAAAATAAAATTATTTGACATGAAAGGTCCAGCACGCTTCCGTAGCAGCATATATACATAAAGACATTTTACACAATAAGATATATATGCTAATGCATTATTTAAAATCTAATATAACAACAAACTAATAATTCTCACAGTTGGATAAAGTTCATCAAGTCCTTGTTGTAACAGTTGACGATTTTCTTCAGCTACATCTGAATGTATCTTCAGTTCTTCTTTTACATTTGGAAGAAGACGGATGATGCCGCGAATTAATTCAGAAACATGGGAGCTCTCCTTTGAAAAGAATTATCAAGTCAAAGAATTATTAAGTCTCCTTACAACATAATTATGAGGTTTGTGACTACCAAATATTGACAAAGAAATGATATTCGGGAACGGAATTTTCACTTTTAGAAATTACTCCTGCAATATGGTTTAAATTTGCTACCGTAATTAATGTCTTTCTAAATATTTCAATGAAAAGCGATGAATCAGTTTTTTATATTCCAGCATTTGTGATAGTCACAGTTTCAAATCATGAGCTCTGAATATTGTCTTCGTGCTAAAGCTTAACAATGGGCTAATAACGATGAACATGTTATCTGCAATTACTTTCCCTTTAAATGTAAGACATATTGGAAGTTAGAAGTTAGGGTTTAATATATTTGTTATTCATGAGTTGATACAGAAATATCGTTGGAGACTTTAAAATAAGTGAAAAGAATACTGCTTCATAGCGAAGAGAGAATCTGTATGAAGACACCTGTAATCCCTGTAATAATAAAATCAAATTATTATATTTTCAATTAAATTATTAGATGCAAGAAGAATTATTTCATATTAAGTGTTGTAGATGATATCCTGCTGGAGTCCAGTTCAGAATAAAGAACTGACATTTTTGTTTTCGACAACAACTATATCCTCGGGGTTATATAATATTATATGTTTACCTCAAATTGTCGAAGAAAAGATTTGTGTTCCGAACTAGGTCTCAGATCGCAGTCTGAGAGATCCAATGAACGAAGTTGACATTGTTTGACAATGCCTCCAATGTATGAAATTGCAGTTGCACCCAGTGGATTGAATGACAGGTTCAAGCTTGAAATCTGAAAATAGAGATATCCTAGTAAACCTAGGAAACAGTACAATGTGTGTGAGTTTCAGCTGAATGGAGTGATGGTTTAGCAAGAAACTGTCTAAATTGCCCTGAGGTACACAGAGCATGTGTATAATCTGTGGATCCTTCCGATTGGACTATCAGTATTGCTGTCTTGCTGTCTAATATTTTATTTTGTATGTGCTCGTGAAGCTTGTGGAACGCTGAAGCTTAACACTCGTGAGTGATAGCGTGATCTACTGTGGTATATGGGATAGTAGCAATTGCCGTGATTAATAGTTTATCGTTACGCCGAAATATTGCAATAATACAATGTAGATAACTAAAGATAATGCACCACATATAACAACGAAAGTCCAGAAAGGCCCGGTTTAAACGTAAACAACGTGCATAATGACATCTACTGAAGTTGGAACAGAGAATATGAAGACAAGCGGTGGGATGACGTAGCGTCCAGACAGAACCAATCAAACTAATAAATAAAGGTGTCATACCACAAGCAAATAAATTGGTGTATATGTAATTTCAGCCGTAACAGCATGAATGAGTAGAAACTAACAAAATATTTAAGATAGTTATGTTGAATAAGGTACATCATTTTCTATCTTAAAAGTCGAGCAAAATCGATGATAACAGTTTAATAGATCAGACCCTCGAAACATCCGGTTATGTTGACATTGATGAAGGTATAGAGCAGTGGGCCCCTACAGAGGCCCCCTGGTCACGTAACCCCTATGTTCTCAATGATATTCGCCTTGCTGTGTCTAAGACAGAGCCAAATGTGAAGGGCCTCCTCAGATGAGCCCAAGTTTCACGCTGATTTTGATTTATAAATAGCAATTCTTTGATTAATAGCATAAACTTTTACTTACAATAGTGCCGGACTGCTTGTGACCCCCCCCCCGGCGAAGGTCTCGTGGCTCCCCAAGGGGGCCACTAGTTAAGAACCACCGGTATAGAGTGTACAAATTAGTTGTGTCTCTATTCCACACATTAATGTAACCTAACTCATGCAATCAACATAGGAGAACACTGCCATAAACAAAAATCACCTTCAAGTTTAATCCTCGCAGTGAAGAAGCCAAAACTTCAAGGGAACCTGAATCGACATTGCAGTTTGATAGAGTTACTGATTCCAGCTGAGTGCTGTGTTGCATGACTGAACCAACAGCATGAATGTCGCTGAGCATGAGAGGAATGTCACGGAGATTTATATTCGTTATCTCAACATCATCTGTCACTCCATCTCTGGCTTCATACATTGATATGAAAAGTTCCAGTTGATCTGCAGATTCCCTGACCTCACTGACCTGCTTACTTAAGCTTGCCAGTAACAGATTTTTTTTCTCTTGAAAATCCTTTGTCGCTAAAAATATAATAGGCCTTCAATTGTTTCTGAATATATAATTTATTTCAAATTTTAGGAATTAGAAGTTGACAACTAGAACTGTGTTGCAATTGGAGTAAAATTTTTCGAATAAATCTTAGCATAGAATGAACTACACATTTTGCACTTAGGTAAATGATTTATTATCAACTTATCAGAACTTGCCATATATGATGGCAGTAGTTTACTTTTTTCAGAATGATTTTCATACTTCAAATGCTTTTGTGTTCAAATTGTAGCTGGCTTGTACTACAAAATTATTGACCGAATCTGTCATTTTTATATGTTCTCGTTCATCTGCTGGGGCTTGACATAAAGATTAATTTGCATAAATATATAAACTAACTCTAGTTTTATGCAAGATACGTTTTCTAATGGATTCATGACAATGCAACACATGAAAAAATAAATCAGGTATCTTGTGATATATTAACTTTTTAAACAAAATAACAGGATACCAAATATTGTTTTGAACTTTTGTTTTTAGCGAACAGGAATTTAAACAAAAATATATTTACATAAATTTATGGTAGTCTGAAAATGTGTACAGTACCTTTCAGTAGTTGTCCTGCTTTCTTCCTAACATCCTTATCCAGCATAATGCCACACAGAAATCTTCTAATGACGTAATAGTGAGGAGTGTGAAGGTGCTCTGCTATAAATGCCCTAAACTCATCCAACTTCATCTCAGCAATGTGAAAAGCTGTCAGTATATAGAATAGAATAGATTCGCCTTCTAATAACCTTTGTCTATGTCTACCTCCTCCAGGAGCCAGAACTGCAACATCAGTGACTTCTTTTTCATCCAGTTCGTACTGTGCAAGCTCGCGAGTTTGAAATAATACTCGACCATCCTTAGTTCCAGTAAATGCTAACTCTTTCAGTTTATCGATGACATCTTCAATTTTCTCGGTGTGAGCATGCTTTGAGCGTTGAAGGCTTTGTAGAAGGAGGACCATTATTCCAGACATTGTACTTGGAGTGAAGTCTGAGTCACATTTCCATCCAATGAATGTAAACACAAGAAAAACTGGAGTTTCGCAAAGGGACATCAATGAAGGATGCGACTTTAAGTAAGTCATTACTTCCTCTGCTTCCCTCTTATCCAGGTATCCAGTGATGATTTGTTTCATGGATTCTTCTGTTAATCCAACAAGTGCTATCACTTTGTTTGCTCGAAGGTCACCCTCGTATTTTCTGATTGTATGTTCACGAGATGAAGTGATGGATCGATATCCAGGAATGAGCTTGTTAGTGAATAAGTTCCATAAGATTGTAGCAGGAGAAGCTTCTTGATGCAGACCAATGGCATCATGTTTACCATCCAGTGTATATGGCAGAGTATCCAGTGAGTCAATGACGAAAAGCACTTTGTCCGGATTGCGTTTTGCAAACTCCATAGATCCTTTCCTCTCATCCTTGTTGAGTTCCGGATTCACATTACGAAATAAAAGTTCAGCCGGGGTCACTTTGTCACTTGCTCGAAAACCTCTACATTTTACAAAATGTACGATTTCTATAGCTCTGAGATTATCATATTTTCCCTCCATCACATCTCGAGATATTGCCTTGAGTAATGTTGTCTTCCCTGAACCAGCTGGACCAACAAAACAGATTTGACCTTCATTGAAGTTGTTGAGTATTTGAGAAAGTTCAACCCTCTGTCTGACATTGCTTTCTCTTTGATCTTGTACCTGTCTGAGAGCTTCAGATGACATAGGAGCATAATCCTGTTGATCAGGAATTCTGCCTCCACTGTAGAAATTAATTTTCTCCAGCTGTGGGGTGACTTGTACATTTAGTTCCCCAAGAACACCATAAGGTTGCGCGACATCATAGAACTTTGTATCTATCCTCGTGCTCGCATTAATTTTCTCCTTAATGCTTGATTGCAGATCATACAGTTTCATCAATTTGGATCCATGAGTTGAAAACATGACAGCAGTTTGTGACTCACTCTGCACTTTACTAAACTGCAGTTGTTCAGCCATCGTTCAAAACTCCAACAGCGCACAATAGCACACACAAACCACAAAGTCTACAGTACTGCACAAATGTTTATAATTATAGATTGGAATCTGGAAAATAAGCCTTCAAATATCTCTGTAAAAACTAAACCTATCCCTGAGACAAAAGAAATAGTTTTAATATAGTTTCAATCAAGTTTGCTTTCTGTTTTGCTTTATATCAAATATTTGGTAAACTACATTGATCTCCAATCAATACATTGTCAGAAATTTAACTTTGATATAAATTTCCAACTTTTAAAAAAAAAAAAAATTTAACTACTCATATCAAGACAGCGATGAAGTCGCTATCGATGTAACTATTTATAGTTTTGACCTAACAGTTAGAGATCAAATTTATTCTTGTCCTGAAATTATGCTAATTATTACAACAGGCGATCGTCTACATGCTTACTGAGAGCATGCGTATGTTTTTAATTACTGTAATTAACTTTAATGCTGTAGATCAGAGTAAGGCCCGTAACAGGAATTCAGTGCCACTGTTTTTGATGTTATATGAAAAGCGAAAAGATACGTCCCTAAAGTTGATTTATTTGATTTGCAAGAAAAACAAATCGATTTTTTTTATGCCAGTCACTAATAGATAGTCGATGTGAAATGCAAGTGTAATTTTCGTGTAATAACCCAGTAACAATAATGAAATTTCAAATCATGAAGCAGTGCTATAGGGAGTAGACTTGTACAAAATGCCAGATGTTAATGTGAAAATAATACGATTCGAGCCAAAATTATAATGGGTAAAACACTGAAAAGAAGTCTGGAGAGACTTTAGTGTAGAGATATTATATAACGCCTGAAAAAAACTAGATGGAGCAGAACCAGGGCATTTTCCAAAATGGCAAAGGTCAAAGATTCCACGGAAGAAACCCTTCCTACCACAACCCTTTCCCCTCCTGATACCGTTAGTGAATCTAACCCTAAAGACCATTTCTCGCCTGAATCTCAGAAAGAGTTTCCTTCTACTTCTAAACAAACAACTAAACAACCTTTACAATCTGTCACTAACCCACATCTATTTTAACCATGTACCACACAATCTGACGCAAACACCATACCACACCACTTTCATCCCATGTTGATATCCGTAGTATGTAGTATGATTTTTTTGCTTTTGTTCTGTGTCTAAGCACAGATAAATTTGCTCAGAGACGGAGGATTTAAAGTTGTATTTTGTATCATATTTTTCATTGCTGCACTAATTGTATATAAATTTCTTTGTGTATTTGTATAACCTTCTGTCACGACTTTCATTGCATACTGAAAATAAAAGAGATACATAAAAAAAAGAAAAAAGAGAAAAAAGAGAACATATATCGCAATACTGTATCGCCAATTTTCATTTTGTATGTGTCGCATTTTTTTCCTATAATGACGAAAACGCCCTGTTTTCTGCAGTGTTATTTCATGTTACCGAGCATGCCTCTTTCATGTATTTCATGTATCACGTCTGTACTAACCATTTTTTTGTGCTATACTTTTGCCCATTTTTTCCACCGGAGCTCCAAGCTTATAGGTGGGGGACCTTTATAGGGAGTAGACTGGCACAAAATGCCAGAGATGTTAACGTGAGAATAATACGAGTCGAGCCTCACATGGCAATCATAATTATAATTGGTAAAACACTGAAAAGAAGTCTGGAGAGACTTTAGTGTAGAGATATTATATAACGCCTGAAAAAAACTAGAGAGGGAGAATTGAATGCTTGTAAACAGCATCGAATATTGACTTGGTGAATTAATGCTTGTAATCAGTAGTGTGATAATACTATTGTGATTCTAACACTTATAGTCGGTTGTAGACATCAGAATTTGTGTCTAGTGATGCGACCTAGTAATAAACTGTATAATAAGACACCGAAAGTGTATTGTTTTATACCCTACAAAATTGAGTGTCGTTTAACCACGGTGTTATATTTGTTTTTACGTAACCCTCATACGAACCACCAATTCTATTTTTGAATCTATTCAGTTGAAAAACAACTACAATCTATTCATTACTATGGAGAAAGCAAGAGCCACCTGGTAACAACTAGTCATGTGGAACGAGGCACTATAATTTGATACATTCGCACGAAGGAATGTTCCGGTAGACTGAATGACAAAGCATATCAAGAAAAGAATTAGAATCGTGTTTTGATAATAGCCTCTCACGCAACTCCTGCGTCATTACCATTTCTAAGATTGTCAACAATGTACTGTATATATTGAAAATCATTTCTTTCTCCCTATGGAAGTCAATCAATCACCAGTAGATTTTAGAGTATTGAAATGTCAGCATCTATGAAATATTTTTGCTGATCTAATGATTAACCCAAACTTGAATTAGAATTCGTTTTTCAATGGTTTCTGAATGGTTGAGATCTTGTACTGGTCATTTATTGGAATCACCTGACATGACAGTTTCATAAACAAATACATAATATAGTTGGAGAAAAAGTCTGACCACACCTGAAATTGTGCATTTAACTTTACTGACAACCTGGGCCATAACCCGAACAGAAAAATAATCCCTAACCTAATCAAATATGACCAGGTTAATATGATTGATACCAATATGATTGTCTGACATGTCAGTTTCACGACCGAATACATAAAATAGTAGAAGAAAATGTCTGGCCAAACTATACAAACTGGGAAGCTGAAATTGTGCAAAGGGCCTTTCAAACTTTACTGTCGCTCTTCAAAGTATTTATCCAGGCAACAAACTAATTAATAACATTTCCTGAAAGGACACATAAAGAAAGCTTACTGCAATACTAATAATACCTATAATTACAATTACCCAACATCAATATCATGATCACATGACAATACACAGTCGTAATGAGTAGTTTGAATAGTATTTATGCAAAGAAGAAATGCAGAATGATATACACAAATTAAATGTAGTTGTAAATATGATGATGATAAATGTGATTGGGTTGAGATGGTTTAATTCACTTGATTGGGTTTCATTCATTTAATTCACTGGTATTACTCAAATTGCAATATTAGAGTACTCCACTGCCTTACAAGCCAAAAATTGCAGTAACTATTTTATCCAGTAGATTCCGCTTTATAAATCCACCTCCGTCCCAGGCGTTTTGGATTTAATTTGCGGGAGAATTAATAACCGGGAAGATAAGAATGAGTACAAAAAGAAACACAAATAATTTATTAGCGTTTTATGAATCATGTGATGCAAAAAACTGAAACAACGAGGTTTGTTTGGGTGTAAATGTCACTCTAAGATGATCATCTATTTTTTTCCATAGAATAAAACGTAATCCCTCGATACTTTTCACACAATTGTTACACAACAAGCGACTGACTGTGGGATAATCCCAGTTTAAATACGCTCGATTTGAGGAGATTGACAAATCACATTTTAGATCGAATGAGATCACACTATGCCAGTTTATTCAAAAAATCATTAGAAAATGGAATACTTAGTATGAACAAAATGGATTTATATAGCGACTTTTGGATTTTTTGACTGGCTATTTTTTAATGCAAAAATTTGGTCACAGG
Organism: Halocynthia roretzi; assembly: GCA_013436055.1. Taxonomy (NCBI): domain Eukaryota; kingdom Metazoa; phylum Chordata; class Ascidiacea; order Stolidobranchia; family Pyuridae; genus Halocynthia; species Halocynthia roretzi. The sequence goes on along the minus strand of QRAM01000857.1, from coordinate 3,212 downwards.
GCAATTGGATTTAATATGCGGTTAGATTTATTATCCTGGGATTTATTAAGC
>QRAM01000856.1:0-20838 GCA_013436055.1 Halocynthia roretzi | reverse complement strand
CTGCAGTTACTACAGTAACCGTTGCGCCGCGTTCATGATGCTGGATAATTATAAAAAAGCTCTCAAAGATGCTCAGACAAGCATACGAATCGATTCTACGTTTGCAAAGGTGAGAAATATAAAACTCTCGTGATACTTAACACTCCGGATGTGTTCGTGAAAAAAAAAAGATGAATGAGATAAGTTCTTAAAGCCGTCTTTGTGATATAAGCATCTACTCTTTCCCCAACATGATGGATAAATGAAACAAGGGAATGTATGTGGAAAGCACTCCAAATATATTACTGAGGATGACTAACTGATCATATTGGGTCATAACATTAGTGTATATGAGATAAGTTCTTCAAGCTTAGGTTTCTTGGTGATATAAGCATATACTTTCTTCCCAACATGATGAATTAATGAACTATAAAAATGTATATGGAAAGCTAACCGAGATATAGCTAATATCTAACCGTTGTAATATTCCTATTGAACCATGCACAGTAAATATATTCTGATATTTCAGGGTCACCTACGTGAAGGTAAATGTCACATTGCTCTCGGTAATCCACAAGCTGCGTTACTCAGTCTTCAGAAAGCGAAAGATTTTGATCAAAGTTCAGGAGCCATAATGAACGAGGTAAGCTCGAATATGGAGTTTAATAATTGTATATTATTAGCTAGATTTCTAATTAATATTTAACTACAGATATTCTCAGGTAGCATTTTAGTGTTGATATCATATTTACTATGTCAGCGAGCTGAGGTTATGTACGAGGTTTATTAACAAAAAATATTTAGATAGTTAGAAAGTGAATGCGAATTAAGGGTTAATTATCAGCTTATCATATTTTATCATGTAAGATAATAATTTTCTGGGAGCACTGCATATTATTGGTAACTGTCTATGCTCTCCGTTAGTTAAGAAGTGATTTAATATTCCTTACCCTTCTTTGCCTCTTCACTAATTGAATTGATTAGACTTTTTCTTGAATTTGGTAGTTATTATGGAAAGACAATTTATTGCAAAAACCCAGCTGCCCCTAAACATTTTCTACTACAAAGATTACCAGTGCTTATTACAACATAGTCAGAGTGAGAAGGGATCCGAAACAGCGCTCTTACAATAAATATAGATATTAGTAATGTCCTCTCAAAACGAAACTTGTTTGTAAGTCGAGAAATTCTAGAAAGATCTAGCATTCCATAAGTCCACTAGTGCCTGTATATAGTAAATGGCTGCTGTGCTAGTTTTCCAAAAGCTTTAAAAGTATTCTAAGCCCAGACTATTGTAGGCCTGCGGGTGAATTGTTTACAAGAGTGATACAACTACATACTACCACATCATCATTGTTATGCATGAATGTTGAAGACTTTTGTTTCTGCAGGCATGGTGAGTCGTTTGTTCTTGTATCTTATGAACCTGAAAAGTCGCCGTTAAGTAAATTTTCCCTTCTTTTTCAGTTCCTCGAATGGAGCAGCTCTCTACCACCCACTAACCAGGAGCTCATTGATAAAATGAGGGAACTTGCAACTGACGGAATGAACAAAATAATGCAGGTGATTGGACAAGAGATAGAAAAGGACTTTAGGTATATTTCAATGTTGTTATANGAGGCACATCGCATGAATCGATCACAGTAAACATCACAGTACCTTTGATGACGTAAGTAACAAAGACATGTAAATATTAATATTTAAATTTCAAGCAATTGCCAAGTAGAAAGTAGAGGATCATGCGAAATACAGGGAACTACTGTATATGTATGAAGTGGGATTCCGGAGATATAAAGTAATGAACGAACAGGATATGGTGAAACGCTTATAACGGTCAAAAGATTGCGCAAGAATCGCTTGCCGCCCATCATTTATAAATTATTGCATTAACAGTCAGAGTCGGATTTAGACCTTGGTCGGGTCGGGCACTACAGCGTTCAGGGCCCACTCACAATGGGAATTACATTACAGGACAGGTGAGTCCTTACTCCAGGGTGCCCGGGCCATTTTTCCCTTTTCTTTCTTATAAATCCAACACAGCTTACGGCTAGATGCCTTGTTAGAAAAACCACAGATTGATAATTCAGTCGATTATATTATCATTGAGCGTCCCACAGCATAGAGTGTAGTTGACGATCATATGCTACGGAAAAATGAATAAGAAATTTGAATTGCTCATGGCTGAATAGGAAAATAGAAAGGGAAAGGGATGTAGTCTGAATAGGAAGCCAGTGGCGCAAAATATCAAACAGCTGACTAGTAACAAAGGAAAATTTCTAAAACGTTAATAGAAAGAAAATATCTAATGCATTCGACTCAATGATCATGCAGAACCTGTTCAATATACGTCTACAGTAGGACCTCGCAGTACGACTTTAATTCGTTCCCAAACTGAGCTCGTATTACAATTTACTCGCATTACAAAACGACTTTTCCTATTGAAATTGATGGAAAACTAATTAATCCGTTTCAGCTTCTGAATACCACGCAAAATGCCTTTTTTTATGGTATTTTTTTAAGCAGAAAACGTGAAGTTAGTAATAAAATAACAACACATGTGTACATGTGGTGAAAACATAAGAGATTATACAAGAAATGAAAAGGTTTTATTAGTGTTTGAGCGTGAATTGAGCGAATGTTAGCTGCGCTTGGTGGGAGGAGTGCGGTAAATTGAGCAATATCTTAAGCAATGAAACGATTACGATTACAATGGGTGATTTAAGGTCGCGGTTCTTAGAAATTACTTTAAGTAAAGCGACTTTGAGTGAAGTGACGTCTAAAGAAACCATTTTTACCAAAGACTCAATGACATAAACAGTGAATGTTTTCAGTACTTATTGTAAAGGGGGTAAAACAAAGAATCAATTTTGCAAGGCAGAAATTATTAATCAAACATGATACGCTAGCAGTAGTGTAAGAACTAACTAAGAACAAAGGAAGGAGACCTCGTATTCGTTATCTAGTAGGTGAAGTGTAAAATTTATTACACAATTTGATATGTAGATAGTTAATGTATATCAAAGGTTTAACAAGACAGATACACTTCTTGTCATCGCAATGATCTTCCAAGAACGTATTAAAATCACAATCTTATTACAAGAACGAGTTATCAAGTTTTCTTACACTCGGTGAGTGCCTTTGTATGGCATTGTGTATTGTTATACATTTCAATGATTATTGAGATAAGCAGAATTATATCTTCCATATAATCAAAGGCGTCTAGCCAAACTTTTTCAAGAAGGGGAGAAAGGAAATTTACTCTGACCTAATATATATTGGTGAGAATTCTTGTACCTTTCATATCCCCCTTTTTCTATATACAGTGATGCCTCGTACCTCGCACCTTAACTTCATACGTTCCATACTTCGAATGCTGAATTCATAAGAAATCTTATTCAGAATTCGATTGATACTTTGTTAACAGTGAAAATAAACATCAAAGCCTATAATGCACGGCAGTAAGTTTGTGATTTGCCGCGGGAATAATTAAAATTGAAACTTTGTCAACACCAGCATGAATTTTACCAACGACCTCGAGCTAACGGGCGACAAATGAGTTCTTTGGCTAGAAATGAACTCGAACTAACAGAGTACGAGCGAACCGATGTTAAATACATGGATTTTAATGAGGATTTTGCCAGGATTATCAAATCAGTAACCGATGTCGACGTAAGGAGCTTTGACTGTATTTAAAGCATTTATTCATGGCATTTTTACCTTGAATTATGAAGTACGAAGCACTACTGTACTTTACCTATTATATATTGGTGAAAATTCTAGTTCCTATCCTATCCCTGTAATATAATGGCATTGAAGAATAATTTTCCATTGTATGTATGATCAAGTCATCGTTCATTTACGGACAAAATTGGGAATAGATTGTCGCGCAATTTTGATAGCCCTTTTCTTCGCACGCGTTCTTCACTAAATCTGGATGAACATCGCAATGGAAGCAGAATCTCTCCCCTATCGGATCAGGAGGACACTTGAGACCTACAGCGAAATCAATCGGGAGGTTGTCGCTGTCGCCCTTCACCCGTTCCTCCTGGTAGCCTGTGTGTTCCTGAAAAAGCGTTATATTGTAGCCTTCGATATGCAAGTATTAGTTTCATGCACTATAAAGGTTGTATTGTAGCGTCCAGTTCTAGATCGTGAGAATGAATCAAAGTATATATCATGTCATTTCCTATACACATGTAACAACGAAGCATTGAAGCAAATGAAGCATTGGATTTCAATATAGTTCAAAAAGATTTACACTTGTGTGGTTCAATTCGTACTTTGCCTACGTACTATTCCAGTCTACGCAAACCCTATATATATATAAAAGAAATGTTCGTAAGTTTTACTCACCCCGAAGCAGATGAGTTCCGTGTTCTCATTGAATTTAATATCACCAACAGACACTTGACTTACTACTTCACATTCACAATAGATAATCTGGGTAGCCGATTGCCGTCTGTAACAGAGGAAAGCATTAATTGTAGCTTACACATATACATTAACGAGGATCACGAAATAAGCTAATGCAACATCCGCAGATGGCTTTATGCATGCCAAGATTTCTAACATTGTAATATTACGTAAGATTTGATGACATTTGGCCATTGCATGGCGCGGGATGCCCTCCGAGATAACTTCGCATCGTGTGAATACTTATTTCAATGGAGAAAATAGAGATGAGATCTGACAACAACCTACAATTATAACTTAGCCACCATTTCATACCAAAGAGACACAAATACAATACCACAAGGCAATACAAGTTGTGGTGACGCCCCTTCACCAGTCTGAGCCCTATTGATGATTTCAAGTTTCTTTTTTATCGTAAAGATGTTCTTTAAATCCCTAACCATTACCCAGAATTGTGTTGAGTTATCAAATAAGAGAACTCCAAGATTGAACAATTCCATAAGCCAAGGCTTCCCAACGAGATTGCAGGGGGTCAAAAAATGATAAACTGAAATATGGATTCTGTAACCTTGTACGCTTTTTATCAAATACTAAGTACACTAAGATTAAGTCGTTATGTTGAGCAGCAAGTAGTATAATTTGACCATTCCCCAAAAAATCCTAAGCAATTGTGAGAACGTCGGCAAGAAGGAGTCAAAATATAAAAAACTTTTGAGGAAAAATTAAGCCGAAGATTACACAGGTGCATGATTACCTGAAGCTTGAGCAAATATCGAGGAGAGCAACCTTTACATCATCAGCCCTGCGATAATGACAAAGACCTAAAAAATAAAACGTATTGAAAACTTTTTTGTGCGTTTTGTTTAAAACATATAGCGAAAAACTTTCAACTTACACACGTCCTGGTCCTGATCTTGGCAAACCGTTAGGAGCAGCAGAGACAATAATATAAAGATTTTCATGATAAAGAGTTTGAAACAATTCGAGTTGTAAAATAAGACTAAAAAATCAAAATATTGCATTGGATCATTGAATTATTTTTTGCCACGACTTGATAGAATTGGAAGAATATGTAATAATTCGCCGTATTACGCTCGAAGCAGGAATGAGTAGCTAAGAGCTAGCGCAGTTCTATATCGTGGAAATGAATCAAAGTACATATCATGTCATTTCCTATACAAGTGTAATAACGAATATAATATGTCGCGTAGCGCTGTCCCTTCTCACACTGACTATGTAACAATAAGCACTGGTTATTTCAGTAGTAAATTTGAACTTTTTTTGCAATGAAGCCAATTTACTCTAACCTCTGTCTAACTGTAAACTCAAGTGCTGGCCCTTTATATACAAATTTTAAATCAAAAGAAAAAAAGCCTAAGGAACATGACTAATAAAAAAATAGAGTTCGGAACTTATTCTAACCGGTTCTATTCCATTCTCGATATCGATTCCCTTTTTTTTATGATGGTCTGACCCAGTTTTGCACCATAGACACCATATTATTCCGTGTACAAGCAACACGTATCATATAACCTATTGCGATGTCGATATTCCAACTCATACAAATATCGTTCATAAAAATTAATTAGAATTGTTACAAAATGAGCAACACTTAGCGACTGTGACGGTTGAATGACGTTAAGACTTATTATTATATTTCGTATTATTTGAAAACAATAATGTTGGAAAGATAGAGTGAGATCAATTATGTTATAATAAGTGTTGGTAATGAATATTAATAGCGAGGAATTATTTCATCAACAATCACGCAATGTTTCGACTTGTCACGACACAATTGCAAAGAAAAATAGAGCTAGCGTGAGACGAGCAGTCTGGTTCGTGCTAGATTAAAATGTTTATTAGTCGCCATGGTTACTATAATTAATCAGTACCGTTCACCGTTCAATGAAATGTCTATACCGCCGGTATAAATAGACATTCAGTGGTGCCTCTAACTTTGCACGATCCTAACTTCGTACGTCACAGACTTCAAATGCTAAAACTCGATTCGGAGTTCGACCTATGCTTCTACGTTCGAACCGCGCGCATAGTAAATAACTGCACTTCAAAAGTTTACCGCGCTGGGTAAATATCTTTCGTAATCTCATTTCATAATCAGATTTTACCAGGGCCAATAAAATCAGTTCGAGCTACCCGGAGTCGAGGTAACGAGCTTTCACTGTACAGTACTAAAAATCTAATTCCTTGGCCATGTCATTAATTGTTTTTTCAAAGGACCAAAAATAGTCGCGAAAAAATTGTACTTCATTATAGTTTACGAAGCTGAAACAGTACCAAGTGTACAAAGGATTATTTTTTTGCTGAATTCTGTCATCCAAAGTGCTAAGCTGGCAAAACTGGTCTTTGCCAAATACTGTTCAAGGCTGTCACTGCATACCGAATTCATTCGATTGTAAGCGCGGCTTATATTGTTTTTTTTATCATTTCGTGGTTGGCTTACAATCAAGGGCGGCATACATTGTCTCCCTTACCATTGGGGCCCGGGTACTTCTGCTATCTCATAAATAAAGGAGAAACTGTGTGTGTGTTTCGATATTAGTTCACCCATAGCTCCAAGGGTTTTTGACTAGACGCTCTGAAAACTTGCACGGGGATTGGTTCCAGGCAGGAACAGGTTATAGGCTTTCTAAAAATAAGATCCACAATTGCGGCCCGAGATCACTTTAGCTCAGGTAAACTACCCTATGTTTAAGTGCGATTTACAATCACATGCGGCTTACAATCGAATAAATACGATAAATATTTTTCCATTTATGACGTATCACTTCAAGAACGTGCGTCACTGTTAACCTCGGGGTTACTGCGGTTCAGATTTGGACAATTTTATATCTGCCTGTCAACATCATTTACGTGGGCTTATAACCTCACCCCGGGATGGGCCGGATCGCTCCTGTATTAACCCAGGTGCGGGTATTAAGTGAGTGGGGTTGGTCTAAGTCTTTTAATTTTGAATTATAGTGTGATCATGACAACCTTCATGTGTTTTCGTTTGAATAAACGCATTATTACAACATAATCCGGTGGTATATATGGATGGGAGTGGAGACATTTATATTTCTCCTGTCAATCAACGCTACTTCATAATTTACTCGGAAGATTATTATTCAATAGGTTTGTCTGCTATCAGAGATTCAAACAGATTCTAAATGAAGGTTGAGTGACATGTTTATATCAGTATACAGCAGAGATGTGCAACCTTTTAGCACACCCGGACCAAATACACTTAACCGGATTAGACGGCGGGTCGCACTTGCATTTCACATCGACTATCTACTAGTGACTGGCATGAAAAAATCGATTTGGTTTTCTTGCAAATCAAATAAATCAACTTTAGGAGCGCTTTGCCTCGCTATTCATATAACATCAAAAACAGTGGCAATGAATTCCTGATACGGGCTGTGTAATCTGTTCAAAAATCGCAGCTTGTACAGTCATTCAAAAATTGTAAGAACATTTGTTGCACGACATTTTGAGCCGACTACACCACTGGTTTGAACGATGATATTTCACGCATTTCACAATAGCAAATTAACTTAGTTCTCACGGTTCTACCCGTCGTCAATGAAAGGCGGTTTCGTTCCTAAAATATAATTATCAAATAGGCGTGAAATTCCTCAGTACTGTCTGTTGTTTCGATGTTAATGAGAAATCTTGTTTGGTTCACCGCAAGCTCGTAGTTAGTAGAATGGTCGCTATGAGATTCTCGATTAGGTTTGTATAGATACTTCATTATGCTCGACATACCTCAAGGGTTGCTACGATATGGGTGTTGGTATTCATTCTCTCTTTTACAGTTCTCACCGAAAACATGAGTCAATATCATGTGATTTCAATGATTAATTTTAGGAGAAAAAATAGAGAGGTGAGTCATATACAGTAATCTCTCAACTATCGCGTTTAGTGCGTTCCAGAGCCTCCCGCGATAACTAAAACTCCGCGAAGCAGAAACCACATATTTAATTAATTATTTGAATATATTTAAACGTATTTTGAACCATCGTGAATCATTCACACACTCTTATTTACCTTAATAACCTTTCCCACAATCATTTGACCAGGTATTTAGTTTTTTTTTAAATTTTAGCGCTTAAACATACTAGTACTGTATCTCCGAAAATCCGCGATGTAGTGAATCTGCGATGTAGTGAATCCGCGAAAAGTGAACCGCAATATAGCGAGGGACGAATGTAAAACTTTTTATATAGTTTCCATTGTTTAGAATGACTCAGCAATGATTCGGAGCAAATAAATATTGTCACGTAACAGTTGACAGTATTTTTTCGCTTATTACAGCCATATACCGTCTTCGTTTCGACGAATTACATAAAGCCTATCAATAGCGTGATTTCCTTGCCCAGGGTGAGGCATCTGCTAGTTAGTGGGAGAGTGGCTCAATCGACCCAGTAAGTAGGGTACCAGCAACGTCGGGGGGATGATGTTGACTTCTAATGAGGTTATAGTAACTTCATAGGTCCATTATCATCACTGACCATCTCAATAGAACTTCAAACAAACTACTACACTGCACCATGTTTTTAATAATAATAAAATCTGCTCGAAAACTATCAAGTGATTCATAACAATGATTATTTCAGCCTCGCTGGAATTTCATTGTTATTCTTTTTCCAAAACGTTTTTGGAAATCAGAAAAATAGTGGAAAATATGAAAATAATATTTAGAGTGAATGAAAAGAAACTTACTACATGATGTGATGTAATACAAGATAATAACTACCTACAGTGGTGCCTCACACCTCGTACTCAATCTGTTAAATGAAACCGTTTGAACTCTGCGAGCGCACTTCGAATGTAGAAGCATCGGTCGAACTACGAATGGAATTTCTCATGAACTTTGCATTCGAAGTCTGGAACGCACGGAGTTAGGGTCATGCAAAGTACGAGGCACCACTGCGTTTAAAAAAAATTATACTGAAGACAAGAAGAATGATTGAACTGGGATAATTAGGATAGTGTAAATGAAAGTCCTCTCATTGAAAAGTTTACAAAAAAATTGAACTTATATGAATCAAATTGTAAGTACTTGAAGTCATCCCTTCACAAAGAATGAATGACATCAGCATTCTACACTACCCACCTTTGACTTTTAGGGCTCAAAATTATTGAAATCGTATTTAATCAGTAATACGCTGATCCTGAAGTTGTCGATACATGACAGAGACGAAAAAAAAAGCATCAGGCATACATCTATACAGTAGTGTACTAATCCAATCATGTTAATCTTGTACCACACCTTGTATGAAAGATCCAAGTTTTATATACTACTTGCATGCTAAGCTGCTGGTTAACACATACAAATTCCATGAGAAAAATGAAACGAGAAGTCACCTGTAAACATCTCATCATGATTCGGTGACATTGTCTGTCGAGGTCGATGGCATATTCCTGCTGTCATCAATAACTCTGATTGGTGAAGTGCCAATAGACACCGCAGTTCGACCAGGAGTTGTTGGAGAGTGAGGCGGGCTGTTGAACGGGGTCGGACAGGTCAAGGTTGAAAGATCGTACATTTGTTTGACTTCTGTCCAAGCTTTTTTCGATTTCTTCACTGGAAAATGTTTCCCTAGTTTAAAAAAATTGATATTGTAGCGTTCAATTATAGATCAAAGGAAAGTTAAAGGAAGGATTGTATCATTTTCTATACACTTATAACAGCAAATGTAATATGTCATGTAGCGCTGTTTAGATCCATTCCTATACTGACTTTGTAGTATGCTGAATCATTTCTCGACCAAGTAAAGAGATGGATAAGCCAACGGCAGTAATTTTTATTCTTGCCGAAGATAATGATACTTATGTAAATGTAAACAGTTAGTACCCCCCATAGCGCTCCCTGGTCTTCTCCACCCTCTCAATAGTTCATAGCGGCCACAGGGGGGCGGCGGGTACCATGTTAAGAACCACTGATATAACTATTGCGCTCATTGTAAAAGGGATAAATTAAGAAAAGAAATTAGCAATGCATATAGAGCAACTCCCTTCCTTTATACCAATCTGTTAAAAATATTTACCCGATTTTTTCGACTTCATAAAAATACAGTTTTTGTCATTGCAGAACGTATGATATATCGACAGTTCTTCGGTCCCCGGGTTCGAACCCCAAACAGGGCAATTTGAGATCGTTTCATCTTCGTGGGGGCGATGACTTGCTGGTGGGGTGAATGACCTTCGACCCAGAGCTTCTGCGACAATTCCATCATGATCTATCTTAGATCGTTTCGATCGACGTCGTATAGAAAGTGTCCTCGCGATGACGTAGGATAGAAGTCCGAGAAGGACTAATAGGATGACATTGGATGCGATCAGTAACAATGGAATTACTATTTCTCGCAGGGAACTTGTTGCAGGAACTTCTATCAATTTCAAAAGATGTTCTATATTGTAGGAATGAATCACATGTAACAACGAATATAATATATCGAGTAGCGCTGTTTAAATCCCTTCTCACACTGACTATGTAGAAAAGGCTGTTACGATGTAGTGCGAGGTATTGCTGTATATCAGGGGTGGCCAACTTCACCTAGTTTGAGATCGACTAGAGAATTTCTTAATACCTCGCGATCGACCGGTTAAAAACTTTGACTTTCCTTTGACTCTGTTACTGTACCTGGCTTTGTATTTACCACACAATTACCATCAGGACGCTTCGGGGCGAGAATGTAACACCTTCCTCTATTTTTATTTGTTCTCTAGAAAGCACACAAGCATCAATATGTTTTTGCTGCGCGCAATTACCATCTTTGACATCGGCGGTCCTTTTTCAATATCGACGCCGAAAGTTGCACACGTCATGAAATTACTTGTTATATACGACAGATATTTTACTTTACTGCTAAGGCATGGCTTTTTAATTTATCCGACTTGACTTGATAATTTTTTTATCCTTTCAAGAATACTTTTTGAAAGCGTATTTACTCGTGATCGACCAGGTATTCATTCGTGATCGACCGGTCGATCGCGATCGACATGTTGGCCACCCCTGCTGTATATGAAACGAATGAGTTTCTACATAACTCTGCATTGATTGCAATGCAATGACCATCACACTACCTTCATTTTCCCCTGGTTCATTTGGTGCTCGATTTGGAATCTCTCGAGGAAGTGTTTCTGAGGCATCAATGGAACCATTATTCCATCTTGGATGTTTCCCATTAGAACGTTTGCGTCTTTGCAGGCACTTTGAAGTGAAAAGAAAAAGGGTTAAAAATTAGGCTCCTCTTCTTACATGAATCTTTTATATTAAAAGAAAGTTTTCCGCCTAACCATTTGGTGACTTTCTTACAAATATTATTTAATTTTTACAAATATTTAAAAAAAAATTCATACCCGTGGTTCGCAATTGTTTCGACAAACAGTGACATCACAGTTAATAAACAATGAGCCTCCAAATGGTTGAAATCTGAACATTTGAAAGAAGAACGAGCTGATACTGGAGCGTCCATTCTCAAGTACACCATGTGAAAAGACGGACAGTAGAGCATTGCATCTGGAAGAGTGTAAAGAAATGGGAATGTTAATTTAGGTAAACAGGAGCAATTCTGCAATTACATCACTTCCGGGAATTTGTTATTCGAAGCGCATTTTTACTAAGTTGGGTGGGTGACGAGTTAAAATAATAAACAGGGCTGCCAACTCACGTTTATTATTCCGAAGAAAATATTATTGTGCTTATTTCTAAGATTCTTATTTCTAGATAGCTACTGCTAGCCTTGAATATAAGCTTAAGTTAACTCACCCATTCTCAATAAGTAAATATTTCGAATGATTTATTCCATCGAGCGAGGAGACATAGCATTTGTTCAAAAGCAATTTCGAATCATTTCCAAACAGCTCCGGGTTATTGAGCTGAACGGTGACATAGAGAACCTGCATTTATGTAGAGATAGTAACCTCTCATTCTGTGGGGGGCTTTCATCCCAGGGCTGGATTTAGCAATAGACCACTGGCCTGGGACCAACCAGTATCTAAGGACCCACTGAAAGTAATTGTCACACAGTGTGCTAGTTTATAACCTTGTTTCAGCTGACGTCTGGCACAGTGTTTCGTTAGTTTGTTTAATTCTTTATGGTCACGTTGAGTTCAAACCTTCAATTTGATTGAAAGTAAGGTTGTGTTACGTTATGTTGAAATTCTTATTTCTTACATCATAATATTATATAATTTTAGATGACATTTGGCCATTGCAAAATAATATATTGAAACATGGAGACATTTCTCTTAATTCAGGGGCCCATTAATGAGTTTGGCCAGGTACCCCACAAGAGGGTAAATCACCCCCTGCACTATATTACCTCTCCGATCTCATAACTTGCAGGAATTTCAACGAGCGACTTAGACGGAGAGTTCGGTGGTGAATTCCAGAATTTTATTTCAATGTTAGGTTGACCTTGAATGTCCTCTGTATATTTGGTATCGTGAATCCTGCAGAGAGAAAAAGGTGAAAGGTAGAGAACACTGTCCAGCTATGCTATTAGCATTCTGTGTTACCATTCGACATTAATAATCTGTGCTTCTAAGTAAGCCATGATACATAAGAGAGCAAAGAGCGATCATAATAGCCTTCAAATGAGACGTTAATTAACCTGTCTCAACTGCAGCATGTATATCAATGTTATTATAAACATTTACTATGTCTATCGAGGTGCGAGGGAAAGCAAGATTTAATAAGTGCCTTTGATCTCACTAAATTGAATTCTGACTTGAAGTCGTCGTCTATAAGCGGTGCGTATTATACATGGGAAGGGTTAAGTGTAACGTTCAATTCTAGATCATTCGAATGAATCTCAAAGTACATATCATGTCATTTTCTATACACATGTGTGACAAATATAATTTGTTGGATAGCACTGACTTCCTCACGGAGGAAGCGAACAGGGGTCAGAATAGCCTTTGAATGAAAGTTAAATAACGTTAGTGGTCTCAACTGTAGTGCGTTTTACTTTAAATATCCACAATATATTGACCAATCTTGAGTGACTTGAGCACTGACTCAGAGATGTTGAGTTCTGACTCCTAAATATAATATTCTACTTACGAAGTCTCCACTTTTATTCTGTTCTGATCAAGATTTGTTGGAAATTCACATTTTACACCGAACATATGATATGGTATCTTCAAGAACGGAAGGCCAGGAATCAGTTCTGTCCACCAAATAACATTTTCATAAACAATTCGCTGTGTTCCTAAAAAATTTGTTCTCGTGGTACCACAGTCTTCAAATGGTGGAAATATTGTGAATCTAAATTAGAAAATAATATCAACATCATTGGCAGAGGTCTCCAAACTATGACAATTCATATTAAATTAAAATATACAATGTTTTGAAATAAAAAAAGGAAGGGAAGTGTTTATCATATCCCTCTATCCGCTAAGGCAGAGGTGTGGAACCTTCGGACCGTGAACCATATTTGTGCGGCCCAAGGGAAGCAGCGTTTTTTGAATAGAGTACGGCCCGTAACAGGAATTCAGTGCCACTGTTTTTGATGTTATATGAATAAAAAAGTCTGACTTACAGATATACTGCTGATGTATTTGCTGTAGAAGACTTGATGGTGCAGTTTGACTCGACTGTGGAATTCTGAATGGAATTTAACAACATTGTTAGACTGTTAGATATATAAATATAATCAAGTGAGCCACACATTAGTTCATAATTCTCTATTTTAATAATACATCTGCGCAGTCTGACTCCACATCTGGATAACTGATTAGATTTCATCTTGAATGTGGTAGTTTATTATGGAAAGCCAATTTATGACAGAAACCGTTAAAACAGTTCAACATTTTCTGCTACTAAGATAACCAGTGCTTGTTGCTACATAGTTAGTGTGAGAAGGGATCTAAACAGAGCTACGTGACATATTATTTCTGATGCAGTAAACAGTACTTATTGCTACATATTATATTCGTTGTTACATGTCAATAGGAAATGACATGATGTGTACTTTGATTCAGTCCCACGATCTAGAATTGAACGCTACTTAAACATTAATTGTTATTTACCTGTTGCGGTTTGAATGAAAGTTCGAAATTGACGTCGGGATTCCTAGCAATCGCATTCTTGACAGGAATGAAAGTTCGCAGACTGTCGAAGGTTATTCTTAATTTAATGCGTTCGGGAGAACATTCGAGAATTGACGAAGCTAAAAAAGAGAATTCAAGGCAAGACTGAAAGTATGTTATAGGCAATGACAAGAAAGCTGCAAGTTTACAGAAGAGCTTGCAATAGTGCCGTCGCGTGTCCTTACCTTGGCAGTTGATGACATTCGAAGGGTCAACATCTTCGTATCCATGGGAACATTGACAATCATACGAGCCGATACGATTAATGCATACTTGATACATTTTACATGAGTTAGGAACCTCACATTCGTCGATATCTGAATGATAAAGACTTTGCATCAAGTATCAGATATACTTTTAACTAGTCAAAACGAGGATTTCATGATATGAATATGGCTTGCAATTTACGCTGCTGCATTTACTTAATGTTATCAACCAGTTATTGTTATCAAAAACAGACCGTCCCTAGGCGATCACAATAAGCAGCGTCCACTGTATATCATATTCCCCACCTAATGTTATCAACCACTTATTATTATCAATAAGAGCCTGCCCCGAAGCGATCACAATAAGCAGCATCCACTGCATTAATATACATAATACTATGATCATAACAATGGAACATGTCTGACCTATACATTCGACTAGATCTGAAGGATCAATATCCCTGAATCCATGTTTACATTGACATGCGTACGAACCATAGACGTTCAGACAATCTTCATTTAGTTGACATGGGTCAAATGATATACATTCATCAATATCTGTGTGAAAAAAGTCAAGAGATTTTTGTTATTGAAGTCTGGTGTCAAAAAATGCCAGTTACAGTGTCAGCCGATGAACCTACAATCAATATTGAGATAACATTAATGATGAATGACATATTTACTAGTTTAATTATGAAATAGTTGGTCTTAACTTTACGTCGTTATAGGGAGTAGAATTCTATAGACAATTATTGATGGTGGTAAGAACCAATAGTACCGGAGAATACAACGAAAACTGGTGATGGTATACTGACGTATGATCAAGGGAGATATGGAATGCCCTACAGCAGTGCTTGTAGGTGTGTCACGGACGCTGACATTGAAATGTATTTATGTATCAGTATCTCTCATAAGGGATTGAATTAACCTCTGGTTTGCTATTAAAACTGAATTGCTGTGTCGCGAAATTATGTATGTTTAAAAAGTTTGGGAAGCTCTGTCATAGAGATGTGTTACATTGTGTTGAAATTCATATTTCTTAAATTATATTATTACGTAATATTTGACGACATTTGGCCATTGCAAAATAATTCCAGTTATACTTCACCTTCACACAATATAACTCCATCTCCAGTGAATCCAGGTTGACATACACAGTTTGTTCCGCATCTTCCGTTCACATGACAGGCAGAGATACAGGCTGAAAGACAACAGAGAACCATATGAAAAAGCTTGCTATCAATGCCCACTGACCCTCTGTATTTCGAACTTCGATTTACCGGATTCCAGATCAAATTTGAGCCGAAGCCGTGGTAGCAGTGTTTACTACTAATTATTCTCACTAATATTTACTCAAATACATTTTGCAAGTAGCAATGTCTTCGAGAGGAAGAGGTGAGAAAAGGAAGAAAGTGCATCTTAGTGTCAGTCAGAAGTTAGACTTAATTAAATTGCTTTCACAATGGTATTTATCACTTTCACTTACTGTAATTTCACTTACTTATCCACGATCAGCATTACCAAATTCTGGGCCTGTTTAAAACCCAGTCCATCATTCCCACCAGTATTACTTACTTTGGCTTCTGGGCATCAGGTCTTGCATCCAATTCTGACCCAACATTTCATAATTCAGCAATTGATGCCAAATTTTGAAAACTTCATTGATATTTGGTGATAAATTATCAGCATAATCTATAAATACAAACATAATATTTATTTTAGCATGACAATCATAATGTTTATTTGATCACAATTTGATTTCACCAGTTGCCGAAAGATTGAACAAATTCGGATCATCATTCATTGAATCACGATCAACTCCTTCTTTCTCTTCTTCTTCTCCATGAAATTCTCCATCGTTTCTAAGCTCCTGAGAGGACAAATGAATCTTGAAAGTGATGGCATAGCAGTTGGTCATATAGCGACACCTTTAGTTATGCCTTGTGAATATAAGTTGACGGCTGAAGTCAATAACCTATATAGTTGTAATACTAGCATGTTACATGTAAAAGACTGAAGTATGAAACAATGAATATGACGATGATGCGGAACACTATCTCCTGTATATTGTACTAGATACAAGAGAAAGACATTGAACGAGTAGAGTGATAAGATTAACGCTAGAGCAAGCAGATGTAATATCTAAGTCTCAGAGAATGGTGAGACGTGACGATAAAGATACTAATGTGGAATTGAGTTATGAATTAAATGTAGCATTTGGTTCTATATTGGGGGAATGAATCAAAGTACATATCATATCATTTCCTATCCACATGTAACAACGAATATAATATGTCACCTAGCACTGTTTAGATCCCTTCTCACACTGACTATGATGCAATAAGCACAGGATAGTTCAGGAGCAGAAAATGTTTTCCTGCAGTTTGGTTTCGTCACTTAATTTGCTTTTTATATTAAACTACCGAATTCAAGATGAAATCTAATCAGTTATACAGATGTGGAGTCAGACTGTACAGGGGCATAAAGCAGCAACAAAATGGAATGAATTATGCATAATTGCGTGAACTAATTGTTGATTAATATTGTGTCGTCAGTATCATGGATGTAATTGGAATAACGGATTTGAATGGTTGCGTGGAAATATCTATAGAAATTTTTTGTTAAATATCAGTTATGTGATATATAATACAATCCCGCAATGCTTTCTTACTACCCTAACAGTTTCAGATCTAGATCAAGCTCACCTTTTCCCTGACATGCCTGAGAACTTTCACAAATGTGTCCTGATGTCTTTGGAGGAATTCTTCCAAATCTATTTTTTTCTCATTCCAATCTCTTAACAGCTGATTAACTTCATCATTTCTCACCCAATCTACTCCATTTCCGGTTTTCGAGTCTCCTATCTTCGAGAGCGACGTTAGATTTTCACCGATATTCTCGCAACCACACTTCGTTATCACCGTAGTAATGAGACCAAATAGATGAAGCAATCTGAAAAGAGTGAAATCAGTTTCAAAGTTTTAACACCGTGGTCTTCAACCAAGCTGAATGCTTATTGACAGCCAGTTAAAATAGCCAAATCAAATGCATGATATATAAAATGCTCCACTTGGTTTAAAACATAGCAGATTTCACGAAACATAATTGCAGGGAGGTCTCGACAGCAACTATAAGAAATTAATGGAGTTTGGGTAAGGGGTGTTTTATTTATTACCGCTCAATTTCATTGCAAAATATGAAAACTATTATTTTGAATTCTTTTGTTTTTGCCAAGTTATTAATTTTCTTCATTCCTGTGACGTCATCACATGAAGGTACCATTCTGCGTGTGCGAATTCCTTCGGTAACGGACACACGAAAATTGCAGAGAGTTCTTTCTGATGCTGAAAGAATGGAAATAAATGTCACGCATCCGTAACTAAAGTCTTACCGTGTATATCTTCCATTTCTGTTCCTCGCCTTCATTCCATTTGATTTCATCTATTCAATAAACTCGTGCAAGAAATATCTGTTCGTTTCCAAAAAAATCCAAAATAATTTTGCGAAAAATTAACTACAAGCACAAACACTCAGCATCCGAACAAGAAACGTTCTATTAAAAAGGAACTGTTCAAGGTTGAAATCCTATCCGCCCGAAACTAGTTTTGAAATTAAATTCAAAATCCATCCGCCTAATTCGTAACTGCGATATTTGAAATTCTTTCCTGGAGATTTTTTCAACTTTTTATTTTTACCAATAACATGTTTGTTATTTAGTGGTAAAGTTATAGAAGATATAAGATATATATTGAAATCAGTGATGGGATTCAAATATTGCAGACAGGGCCGGGATGGTCACTTCAGGATCGGGGCCCTGTCAACATAAAAAATACACGCCAAATAAAAATATGATCTGAAATTAATGATAAACCACATTTCTTCGAACAAAATATAAGTGCCTGAGAAGATGACTGAATATTCTCAATATCACAGACTGTAAGAATAACTTTGACTATAATTTTCAATTTGTAATATAGGTCAAAAGTCATAATGATATAAATTGCTGGAGTGCTCTTATTTTATTGAATTACGTTTGAAATACAGCCATCTCCTTCATTATATATCCAGCCATGACTGGACGTTCTCTTGATTCAAAATTGATGAAAAAAATATTTAAATTCACAATCTTACTAGAAACTTATTGTGCTTATGTAGTAACTTTAGTAACCGATTGAATCCTATCACTGATTCAGATTTCATACAGCAATAAATTGTCAAACAACCAATACACTCTGACAATACAGTACTTAAATTATTAGCACATGTAATCATCACAACAACAGAAGAAATATATATTAAACAATAGAAAGGTTAAATACGTGCACTTGTTGAATGGCTCAAAGCCATTGTAATGATATCTTCATTACTCTCTAAATCAAGGAGTTTTTTTCACTTTTTTGATCTTCATCTCAACGTTGTTCCAAGTTTGTCCAAATGCTGAAAAAAAATGAAAAAATAACATCTACATCCCATCATGATTGCACAAAGTGACTGTGGTCATCATTGTAGAGAGTGCAACCAGACAAATTGTACAACCAGCCTCTTGTGAGGCCTGTCAACGCACCGCTTTTTCAAGAAAATTAAATTGTCCTAAATTAATAGACAGGAGTCAAGTAGTCGGCTACTTTGGCTCGGAGTCAGTAAAAATAACTCCTGGGAATTTCCAGCAAAGTGACCTAGCAGTGTACATCCAATTGCTTGACACAAGAATTGATCACGAGTCAAGAGTGTTTTTATCGACTCCGACTAAAAGTATCGGTCTCCCAGACTCCACACCCCTGGTAATACAATAAAATGATACTCACGAGCACCGAATTCAATTCCATCGAGCGGAATACCGGTATACTTGTCGCTCAATCTATAATACTTCCCGTTCAAATTGGCCGTGAAGCAACTGCCATTATTAGCATTACCATACCACCATCCACCCTCGCGCAAGCTGGCACAGTTGGGCAGAACGCCATCGTTATCTCGGTCATAGGCTGAGAACTTAAACCCATTGTGAGCAGAGAGTGCGTCAGGTACATTTGATTCTGCCGAAGAGTAACACGAAATTGTCAACGGAAATTCCTTTGCTCTCGTTCCAACAGAAAAAGTCCTGAAATGGGAAACAGATACGAAACATTTTATAAGCATATGTAATAGCATATTGTAATATTAAGTAAAACACAATATTAGATTTAGAACTGCACAAGCAGTGATCTACAGCACATTGAAATAAAATGGGGTGACATTGCGTAGATCCTCGTATCAATACTTTTTAGTTGTATCTATTTGTCAAATTGTGTTGTGAATAACTGAAAACAACGTGTTCTGTTATGATGTGAATTACTGTTGAAGCTATGGAGAATTATGAATCAAATGAAACCACATCAAAAGTGTAAAATGGATTAGGGCTTGAATGAATAAAGATAATTTCAGTGTATAAGTTAAGGAGACGACTTGCACACGCAGAATGGGAAATACGTGTTTTATACTCCAAGTAAAGATTTTTGTTATGACGTCACTCCTATCGCTGATTTTGTGATTGTGATATACCATGACCAACCCTTAAACCCAAGCAAACTTGTTTAATGACTATCGGAATAACTCCCAAACCCCGCTGAGGTTGAACATTTTCTACTACTAAGATAACCGGTGCTACATAGTCAGTGTAAGAAAGGATTTAAACAGCGCTACGCGACATATTATAACCATTGTTACATGTGAATAGGAAATGACATGATATATGATTTGATTCATTCCCACGACCTAGAATTGAACGCTGCGATAGAAATCAATCACATAGAATTATTGCCAACTAGTTGGTGTCTCACCTTGAGATCACACTTGCCTGGAGAAATATTTAGATCACCCTAATATTCATATTTTACTCACCCATAGACAACTTTCTTTGATATAGGAGCGGGACTAATAATTTGAAAGTCAATTCTTAGCTTGTAGGTCTCTGCAGTTGTCAGTAAATTCAGTTTGTCAAGTCCTGAAAGAAAATACAGCTGTTTGTAGGACAGGCTATTAAATATTATTCAACTGATAATTTTCCATAAAACCACTAAATATAGCAATATACAGTCGCCACCGGTTAATACATCCCCGGTTAATACAACCAACCGCTTAATGCATCCAAATTGCTTGGAAC
>QRAM01000855.1:3358-16606 GCA_013436055.1 Halocynthia roretzi | reverse complement strand
AATGCAATCGACTATACCTGATCATCTTAATAGCAACGCCGGATAACTCTACCCTGACGCCTTATTCACTCATGTTCCATCGATGTTCTCCTTTAAGAGCCCTCTCGAACACTTATAGCTGTGAACTCGGGACCATCTCGTCTACTCCACCGACCCAAATATTCATGAAGTCCGACATGAATGTTGAGCATACACACAAGCCTCTCATAATGACTTGTTCAAGTACTTCATAACCTAAGATAAATTCAATCAAATCGCTTTTCAAATTCTCATTTCACGCGTGCGGCTACTACAATTGCCTCCGACTCAATTTCAGATAATCTCACGGTAATGTCGTATTAAATTGAATTCACTACATATTCTTTCATAGACTGCTGTTTTATAAATGGCAGACAAGTTTATACTACACTATAATACATTAAAGATTATTCCAAATCCTAACACATTACAAATATGTATAACATATAAACCCTTGCTAATGTAGTAGAAGCAATATACTAACTATCATAGCGGGCGATCTATGAAATTTTCCCTATAAAGAATCACTATTTTCCCCCGAAGGATTGCTTCAACTACCGGCCGGTCTATATCTCCTCTGTTACATTCTTACTAGATGTCTAGAGCAGACTTATACAGCTGTAACTGAACTAACAGCTCCTGTGGTACGTTATATATCCGTGTTGGCTCAATGTAATGATGCCCGTTCCTGACTACAGACCATCTTCACGACAAAGTAACTTCGATTGCAATAAAACTCAAATAATTTACTCCTTATAAAAATCGAACGAAAAGCACAAAGAGGTGTTTGCTCCTCTCTCTCTCTCTCTCTTCCCTTCTTCTACCGACAAGAAATAGAGAGAGAAAAAAGAGACAAAGCTTCCGTTAACGCGATTTCTCATAACACGGTTTTCGACAAAGATAAACCAGAAAAGATGAACTATTATAGTTTACATTCTACGTCATTTCGGGGAAATCGAGTTAGGGTTAGTATTTTTTTATTAATATACTAATTTAATTTTAGAAATAATTCTTTTTTGATATTAATTATTTTTATTTTCAATCCAACGTATGTACATCTGTAATTCGAACCCTGAAACATTAGTTCACAGTTCACAATAAGTTCTCAGCGCATCAATAAACTCATAAAGCTTAGATACTGAAACAAAACGCAAGTACGGAAGGTTCCTACCAATTGGTCATAGATAAAAATGAAGAGGAAATATAACCCCTAGCCTCGACTTGTCGAAGTCCGAATCAATTTTATTCATTAGAAATAATGTAAATTAAATTAATCCGTTCCCAGGCTCAAATACGAACCATTCCGATGAACTGAAACAGCAAATACACACAATTTAGGTATAACGTCATAATTCATCGTCATCAATAATTATAACGTCATAATTTAAGGTGAAAATAACACAAATAAATGCTCTGAATAAAGTCAATGCTTGTTACTTTGACGTCAGTTAGCTTGAAATTCCTGTTAGCTTGAACAATGTACTTGTACTATGAACAAGGCTAAAAAAAGGTGATGAAAGTCGGTAAAAATATAACTCGAAGGACGACCAGTGGTGCAAAGTATCAGACATCTCTGAATAATTCACAAAATACATCGGAATCTTAGAACCAGTACACTACATGGATCACTGTAGTCTGGAAAGGCGAGCAAGGCGAGGCAACAGACGGAGGCAAAGTAAAACAACGCGAGATTGCATAATCTCAGCTGGAAATCTATCAATATCTTTATTTCCTTTATCTATTGATACAAACGACTCCATTGTGATTACATCGCGCACTGATAAATATATTATGCTGTCATAATATAAATAACAATATACATATATACTCTCTCACGGTAGAAATGAAATTCCGAAAATATTACATCCGCCAATCTACCGCCATCTACATTCTATGACCAAACGTTGTCACATTTTATATAACGTATAAAATTATAAATCTAAACTGATTACATGACAAAATATGAACTGAAATAAATAATCAACCGCATATCTTCGAAATAAAATGAAAGAGTTTGGTTCCGAAAAAGACGTTCGATTTTACTGTTCTCTTATTCATTGACTGTACGAATAACTTACTACATTTTTCAGTTTGTAATATAGAACATAGTGATATAAATTACTGGTGATCAGATAAAGCGAAGTGAAGCCTTTATTTGTTTAAATTACTATTTTTTAAAGGAAGCACTTAATCTGGGAGGAGTTCGGACAGGGTCCTGCCTTATGCCTGCTTATGAATCATGGCCTTGGCTATTGTAGTATTCTAACTGTGCTACGGGTCTTGCATTAAGGTAATCTGTCAGCTAATGTATTTCTTCGATCGTGAACAAGATACATTTCTAACTTGTTTGTAATGTTTGCAAGATCCATCGGTTAATTGCCGGGACAGTGAGTTTAACATGAATATTTGTTTGCGTTAATCTCTTTGATGTTACCTTGCTTATGTTAGAATGACTGACAAGGGAATATCAAAGCAGGTAGCATTTAGTCATTCTCCATCTATGTCGACGGTAACGTACAAAAGATAGCGAACAGATAACCACGTCATGAGACCTCGCGTGCCTCCATAATGAGGTAAATTAGTTTCTCAAAGTTAATGAACGCAATGTGACTTCATTACTGCACGGAACTCGAAACCTTTTACTATGCAGGGCACGTTGTATATTTTACACTTTCATCGCAGGACATAGATATAAAATCAGTTTAATATATGACTGAGTTAATTAATGAGATTATTTAGATCTTTTTTTGTTTAGTCAGCATAATATGATTCAGCAAAAAGGAGGAATATGATAATTTCAAAGAAAGTCAGATCAAATCACGATGATCAAAAATCTTTAACTATTTTCATTCGCGAGGTGTCGCAAGAGACAACTTTATTACAATGGATATGAATGCGTCCTTAAATTACTACATATTTCATGCTTTCACTTGAGCGAGCTTTTCACAATATATGGGCTTGTCTGATTAACAGAAAGTTAGTGTGGGCTTCTGCCTGATTTAGAAGCGACACAGATACTACTGTTGATAGTTCATGTATACTTGCAACTAGTTAGTACAATACTGAAAAGTTTAACTGGTCCTTGTTCTGGTTTATTAAGACTAAATTATCATAATACACCTTTCAAATGGGCAATCCAAGATGTAATTCTTTATACATGCTAGTAGGAGTATATTCCTTCCCTCGGAAAAGCAGCTGCCCGGTTTTTTTTCTAACATTTTATATTTAAATCTTTAGAATGGTACACGAAGCATCCCCTAAAATAACAATATTTACAAGAAGAACACTTGCTACTTGGGTGGCAAGTAATCATCACTGCTGTTGTTACTGTAGGACAACATAGATAATTATCATTGATGGTTTAAGTAGCAAAATATCACGTGAGATGAAATGAAGCGAAACTAATGATCTTATAGGCGGCTAAACTATCACCCCTATCACCCCTATCACCCCTACATCACCCGCACGAACACACTGAGAGTGCGCTGGCATTTCAAGAACGGGGACGGTCGAGGGGGTAGCTAAGCTCAGTGTTACGGTTTGAATAGGGGTAAAACTATCACCCCAAGCGCAGTTATTTATTCATTCGCTATACAATAGCAATATAATTAACTCAGACCATTTTCATTAAGTTCGGACACAGCGAAAATCTGAAAAAACTCTGAACTGCCCGGGACAAACATTTTCTTCTGTGGTCAAATTTTTCACATAAATAATAAGAATCCTGAATTGATCGGCATATAAAATTTGATTTAATTGTTTATCTTTGCTGTTGTAATTTTGGAATGAATGAAAAACTAACTGCAATATGGTAACTAGAATATTTTTTAAGTAACTCACTATTTCATTGGAATAATCGAGGTAACAAAGGTAAGTTTGCGAACTATTTGCCCGGGATGTCAATAAAATCAACAGTCATTAAAATTAAGTAAACACTCATTCATTATTATTTGTATAGATGAAAGATGGAAGATGGATGATAATGAACTAAACTTCCTCGGCCTTACCTATCTTACCGCTAACTAACTCTTAACCTAACTCTAGCCTCAATTTCTTAATAGCTGCCCAGTCCTTCGACTTTGAGATAATACGCTGTACTATATATCTGTATTAACTAAATGTTTTCCTCGATTTCGTGCAAAATTACGATACATTCAACTCACCCGAAGCGCGCAAAAATTACACTAGTCCCCTTCGTTCTATTCCGAGATAACTTTGCACAGTGTGAATACTCATTTCAATGAAGAAAATAGGGATGCGTTCTAGCCAACAACCTACAATCATAATTTAGTCATTCGTTAAACTCATAACACTTCAATATTTCATGACATTGAAATTCAGTTTCATCAGAAAATTATATTTTTATAGGCGGGGGAACTCTAAACCTTAACCCTAACCCCTCACTCTAAAATATTAGGAAATACATTAAAACCCTGACCTAAGCAGAGATATCAAAAAATTATCAGGGAGTTCACGAAATCACCGTTTCCAAATCCACAGCAGCATACTCATATATACAGTGCTCAGACTCTCTGCTATTTTAAATGTAAAAATATTTGTACAGAGTAACGGGATAAACCATTCTTATTTAATCATTTTGTCTCAAACAGTTTCCGTTGTATTATCGAGCAGCAGACAACTTGTTTTCACCTAAGGCATTGGATGATCATCGTATTTTTTCAATTAGCTACAAATATAGAGACTTAAGCGTGTAGTTCTGTTTACATTTCGCACTGACGTTATTTTATATACAAAGTGAATGAACTTGATAGTCTGACGTTAAAGGAAAAATCGGAAGCGAAGCAAATTGATTTCACGGATCGAAATGACGCATGCAGTCAAAGGAAAAGGTTGAAAACAATAAAGTCGTTTACAAACTTTCAAATTCTTTTTTAGCGCTCGTAGTCAGGAAGAATAATTATATGATATCGGGTTTTTAAATGCCCACACTCAAAGTTGTATTACGCAAATGTGGGGTTCGTTGTAAAGTTTGTTTGCCGTTCTCAAAGCGACTATGTAGCAATAAGCACTGGTTATTTTAGTCGTAGATAATGTTTAACTGCAGTTGGGTTGTGGCAATAAATTGGCTTGCCGTAATAAACAAATGTGTATAATATATACTGCTTGCCTCAATACTACCAAGGAGATCTGGCACAATGTAGCTTCCGTAAGTAAGGAAGGTTCAAGAATTAGGAAATTATGAAGCCCCATCTTCAACGTTAAAACAATCCTACAATGTATGTTACCTTATTACGTACAAAAAACACTATTATCATTACTATTACTATTTGTAACGAACTCCTTGAGCTAGGACTGCACAAACTGACAGAGAAACAACATCTAGAAAGTAGAAGTTAGAAGTGGTTGGAAAATTTGAATTCCTTAGAACTCTTCAGAAATTGCCACAAACAACGAATAAACGTTACAAGGGCGGGGTTTTGGATATAGTTTTCAACTAGCAATAAACGGCCATCACTATAAGTTCACACGGTCCGTTACTGCCTCTGCGCAAAGCTAATTGAACAGATTTTGAAACAGTACTTGTTTTGAGAAAACATCTTAATGCTTGTGGTGATTGAATGTTTAACAATTTTACGTACTTATTCATATTATTATGATCGTGAAACTATTAACAGGGCGCGATAAAACGGGCCTACAGTGTACGTTAAGGAGACAAAAAAAAACAGTGTTCACTTATTACGAAAAACACAATTTCCATTACTATTTCTACTTGTAACGTACTCGGATAGCGAAAAAGTGAACTTGCCTATCGACCTTGACATCTGGTTGAGCGCTATCAATTTATATTAACACCAAAACCAATTAATTAAGATCAAATAATTACATAATTTTGCAAATTAAAATCTCATTGAAGCGCAACACCTGCTATTCCTGGAAACCTACAATGAATCTGTGTCGTTTTTCTTTACATGACGTCAGTGAAACGTCATACATACTTGAAGAATGCTTATTAAAATGAGAACACGTGAGAAGATCTCTCAAAACTCATGATGAGGTTCAAGTTGATGACGAAAAAGGCGTATGGCGTATTCTAGGATCACGCTCAGTGACGTCATGAAAGTCAAATATAAATTATATAGATAGCCGTGAATTAAGTTACTTTAAACCCTCGTTAACTCGTAATACTTGGGAGATCAGAGCTTTCCGACTTACTATCATCCTTAAATTGTATTATTTAAAAAAATCCGACTATAAATATTACGACTAACAAAGCAATAACACTCATGAGCACTACAGGTGAAAACAGTTGCTGTAGGTGGCACAGAGGCGGTGGGCACATCACTTTGAAGATACAGTACAGTGGTTTCACAGGTACATGTACACTAAGTTGAATAAATATTGTACTGTACAATATTAACACGTTGACATTAAAATGGATTCATTGCCTGTACTTTCAAACTGACTACATGGGCGATATTGAAAGAGACTAAGTAGAGAGGGGAAACTAGAGATATTTGAAAAATTGAGTTCCATAGAACTCTTCAGAAATTGCCACAAACAACGAATAAACGTTATAAGGGCGGGGTTTTGGATATAGTTTTCAACTAGCAATAAACGGCCATCACTATAAGTTCACACGGTCCGTTACTGCCTCTGCGCAAAGCTAATTAAACAGGTTTTGTAACATGACTTGTTCTTAGCTAACATTTTAGTACTTGTGGTGACTAGAAATACCACCACATTACCCTGTAGCAGCGAAGAGCTGTACGTCGCTGAGGCGATTAAAAATACTAGACCATCACAGTAATTACTCTTGCAAATGTATTAATAAATGGGTAATATATTCCAGGGAACATGAGAGTGAATTAATTCGTTCCCAGACACTAATTCGAACTGGTATTGGTCCTAGCAAAATCACCATCAAAATACATGTATCCAACTTCGGTTTGCTCGAACTCAATTAAGTGAAAATCCCTGTTTGAATGTGAAACGTTCAAAGTGCATATCATTTCGAACGTCAGAGAATTGTTCGAACTCCGGATGGAATTCTCTCGAATTTAGCCCTCGAAGTACGGGGCACCACTGTATTATTGGGGGCGTCACAATACCCTCTAGCGTCGAAAGACTGCACGTTACTGCACTTTAACGTAGTCTATAGTCTATGTTTTATTATCAAGGAAACCGGGAACTGTTTTTTAAAACCGACTTTCAAGGTAATACTTGAGGAGTGTGAATGAAATTTGTGGCTTGCAATTATTTCACTATATCGGTCATTAGTTCCGGGAATTTTGTCGATAAATTTGCACAAGATCCTTTAATTATTCGCTCGTCTGAATCACGGCACTTCACTTTGCTGTTTGTACAATGATTTACTTCATGTAATGAACGTATTATATCAAAATCTATTTTGGGACTTTTCCCTCCCACGTTCGGACGATTAAATGAGAAAAACGTAATAAGGCGTGAGCTAAATATACCTGAGGTTTCTGTTATTATGTTACTATAACACTGATGAACCATTCACTTTTTTCATTCAAAAAATTCCCTATAAGTTATTCGGGAGCTTACTTTGCGGAGTTTCACCTATCGCGGGAGGCTCTGGAACGCAAAACCCGCGATAGGTGAAAGATTACTGTATTCAGTGACGTAATGACCCTAGAGGTTACAATCTTATTGTCATCATCATCGCTACAGTGACTCCAGCTACTACAGCTAAAACATTAACAGCAACAGACGAAATATATCTGATGTAAAAATACTTCCTTTAACAAGTTACATATTTCCTATTATTTTAATATACTGAGAAATACATAAAAATCAACACTCAAATCGAGTTCAATAGAACTCTTCAGAAATTGCCACAAACAACGAATAAACGTTACAAGGGCGGGGTTTTGGATATAGTTTTCAACTAGCAATAAACGGCCATCACTATAAGTTCACATGGTTCATTACTGCCTCTGCGCAAAGCTAACTAAACAGATTTTGTAACATGACTTAATCTGAGTTAACATTTTAGTACTTGTGGTGATTAAAAATGTTTGACAAATGTTACATACTTATCTCAATCGTGATACTATTAACAAGACGTAGAGTACGAAATCCTAAGTTGGAAAAAAGTCACCAGATTGATATATACTCTGTCTTACAAGTTTTGCATAGCAAGTCCAACCGAGACTCAATATTCGTCAATGCTGTAACTGGTACGCGTTTAGTTATGTAACAAAGTCGAACTATAGTTGTGTTTACGTCGAGTCTACAACTCAGTTAAGATTCATGTTTTGCACTAGTATTAATAATTGCGTTGCGAAAGTCAGAAAAAGTACAATTTATATAGATGTAGTACTTTGTGTGAAATTAGTCTACTCTTTGCGACCTCTGAAACTCGTCGCGCGACCCCCATTTTGGGAAGCCCTGATCTAAGATATAGATCCGACAGAATTTCGTTAAGTGCACCTGGGGAACTCAGAAAAACCTTCACCCGATCGAGCAAGTATGTAAACATGGGATAAAACATTAGAAAATATTCACAATTTTCGTGTTTTTCAATTTGGCAAAAGTTAGCTTCCCATGTCGAACTAAATGTTCAAAGCGGTCTTACCATCAAACGAATACGTGAAGGCATCCTTCAACGTAACAAAAACGTGTTCATAATACCTTAACCACCACTAGTGAGTAAAAGTCACCAAAGTTACCCACTGTTATAGAGTTATATAGAGTTATACGAAATGGCTGGGAGCGAAAGTGCTTTGGATTTCCGAAAAGGAGAAATAATACATAATGGAATACATTTACAATACAATGCATTTATAACAGAATTTTCAATAAAAACGAGACACAGAAGTTTCTTTCATAGTTACCACTAACATTCTGACCGAGACCAAGCACAAAGCACTGACTGTGGATGATTAACTAAAAATATAAAACAAGCTCTGAGTTCCTTAGAACTCGTCAGAAATTGCCACAAATAACGAATAAACGTTACAAGGGCGGGGTTTTGGATATAGTTTTCAACTAGCAATAAACGGCCATCACTATAAGTTCACACGGTCCGTTACTGCCTCTGCGCAAAGCTAACTAAACAGATTTTCCATCATGTCTTAATCTGAGGAAATATTTTAATACTTGTGGTGATTAAAAATATTACATCAAAGTACTAATTACTCTTAATAATGAATGTCGCGCATCTATTTGAAAAGTCACTTTTACCGGTACATTTAATATTCTTCCACAGCTGTCTCCAGATTCTTTATAATGTCAATGTTTTCATCATTGTTCGTAAACAATTGATATTACGGGAAAATTTGTGAACGTCTGATGTAATTTATATCGATATAAGTCAAGCAAAATTCCTGTTTTTACTAGAATTTATATTGCTTCTCGTCAGAAACCGGGGGAAAATTGTTATTTATGATACGCGAACGATGCCACACACCTCGCACACCTGCGCCTAACGTCGCATTTAATAGTAAGTTCAATGATACGAAACAAAACACACAAATTAAGAGAACACATTAGATCCCAAAGTGAAATAAATCTTTGTGGATAATGTCAGTGAGAGAGCGATGTTTCGCTGTTGATCTGATCAACATTACAGAAAAGCGTATCATGCGGTCATTCAAACAAATATGATGAGAGTTGAATTCACAGGTCGAAGCATAAACGTATTATGGAAATTGAAAAATAGTTTTGCTGTTGATTTATTCAACATCACAGAAAAACGAGGTCAATCGAACCACGACCGAATTTACCAGTAACCCATGTAAAGAACAAGGACGCACTGGTATCTAAAGGCCAATTGACTGTATTTCTTTCATTATTCCAATATATAAGATGAACATGACATAGATTATAATAACAAGGAGCAACGCTGTAAACCTAAATAGGTATAAGAAATAAATAACCACAACATTGATTTTCTTAAAACTCTTCAGAAATTGCCACAGACAACGAATGAACGTTACAAGGGCGGAGTTTTGGATATAGTTTTCAACTAGCAATAAACGGCCATCACTATAAGTTCACACGGTCCGTTACTGCCTCTGCGCAAAGCTAGCTAAACAGATTTTGTGACATGATTCAATCTAAATAATCATTTTAGTACTTGTGGTGATTTAAAATATAGGATGAACTCGTTAATTAGTCTGAATAATAAATGGCGCGCGTTTGTTTGAAAAGTAAGTACACAAAATACATGATGCAATAGGGAGGGGGGGGGCTCGGGGGCTCAATTATATATAATAAAATGTATGCATACATACACAATGGAAGGTCTTGCTCGCGTTGCTGGAAATAGGAGGACTTCTGTCTATGATTTTTACTCAACATAAAACGCTCCCTTGTCCACCGACGTAATCTCACTTAATAGCTCAAGAACACACACGCCAAAGAACTTAAGTAAACATTGTATAGCACATTCCGAGCAGGTTTGTTTTCAAAGGATATTAAAAAATTCCACCAATTTGTAAATATAATAGGAAACTTTCACTTCACCCATACTAAGTTACCCAAGTGGGTTCAGCTCCCAGTTGCAATTACCCCATTAGGGAACCATTAACGAATTAGGAGAGTCAGCCGCTCTTGTAGTGACGCTTGTTTAAGGATTAGATAAACGCGTAACAACAAGTAGTGTATGCGATGTAATGATAGCATCGAATGAAGCAAGTCGTACATAATACAATGATTAGCTCTGAGCAATGATTATGAATATCAGCAGCTCGTCCATGAGGGCTGCAGAGCTGCAGTTCTTCCAAACACTCACTACCAAGGTACTTTAGGTACAACGGGAAATAGGCGCCTGCAGTATAATACAAATACATTTGCTGTGGAATGTTTAAATGAAATATGTACGAATGAAAACGAACCGAATATAATCACAACCGCCAAGTTGGGAGAGAAATTAGTCGAATTACAACCGCAAATATATTGCTCGTTCGCATAAAATCAAACTGAAGATAGCGTAATGCAGTGGCGTCATTAAGATCTACCACACACTCACTGTCAGGTGTTTATGACATAATCAACGTAACACTAAAATTAATATGCAACTAACAAATATGGTATAAGAAAAGTCTTTATATTTATTTTCAATACATTTATCACCGAATTTTCAGTAAAACGAGACAAAAATGAAAGTTTCTTTCATAGTTACCACTAACATTCTGACCGAGACCAAGCACAAAGCACTGACTGAGGATGATTAACTAAAAATATAAAATATGCTCGGAGTTCCTTAGAACTCTTCAGAAATTGCCGCAGACAACGAATAAACGTTACAAGGGCGGGGTTTTGGATATAGTTTTCAACTAGCAATAAACGGCCATCACTATAAGTTCACACGGTCCGTTACTGCCTCTGCGCAAAGCTAGCTAAACAGATTTTGTGACGGGACTTAATCGACAAGATTCTTTTATTCGCTGTGGTGCCTGAGTGGCAATGCTCGTAAAGTATAATGTTTCATTTTAATATACCAGATAAAAAACTGTGCTACTACGACACGGGAATGAATGGGACAATTTCTGTAAACCAAGGGGTCCTGACTTAGGGTGAGAGGGTGCAAAGGGAGCAATTGCCCATGTCCCATAATGGAGTAGGGGCTTTTTAAAAATAATTCAAAGGAATAAAGGTACCACAATACTTTATATCTCATCTGATTACCATTCATTTATATCACTATGGCCTATATTACAAACTGAAAATTGTAGTCGAAGTTATTCCTACAGTCAATAAAATTGAGAAAAATAAAATCGGACGCCTCCTCCAAGACCCAACTTCTATTTCTTGGAATATTGTGGTTGATTTTTCATTTTAGTTCATCTTATTTGCTCAAATTCTATGTTGAGGGGCCACTGAACCTGAAGTTTCCCGGGCCCCTAAGGTCTAAGCATGACCCTGAAACTAATAAGTGGCAAGAAAGGGCTAATACTGAGGACAACCGTACAATACTAAGATAATCGGTGCTTATTGGTTCATAGTCAGTGTGAAAAGGATCAAACACTGCTACGTGACATATTATATTCGTTGTTACATGTGTATAGGAAATAGAATATTATGTACTTGTGATTCACTCCCACGATATAGAACTGAACGCTACAATACAGTCAATCCATTGGACTGTATTGTAATTCTAAGAAAAAATTCATCCGATACAATTTCAACTAATGGCCGGAAAAGTCTTTCTGTTTCTACTTATCTTCCTCCACTATTTAGATCACTAATTACATTAAATATCTCATTTAAGGAAAAACCTATCAACGATCTTGGAAACGAATGAAGGGAAATTCGAGCAATGCACAGGTGCACTGATCGGTTAAAGCTTATAGGTCGTTCAATTCTCAGCTAAATTATGCCAAATTGGTCAATTACAAAACACATCTGCTGGGAAAATGAACATTTGAATTAATGGAGTTCATTAGACATTAGATATCATGATGTAATATCTATTTATGTAAGGTTATTAGAATTTGAAAAAATCACCTCATTCAGTGGAGTGCAGGACTAGTATTATATATCAAATATGTAGGTAGGATTATTGAAATAACAAGAAAAAAATGGAGAAAATATGACGCTCAATGCAAGTTACACCATTTTACACCAGTTCTGCGATAGTGTGCTCTAGTGGTATTACACGTCCATATTCATTTGATAGTCAAAACTAGTGGAATGTTTACCCATACTATATGGATGGATGCCATCATACTTTGGATGATTAAGTAAAATTATAAAAAAAGCTTGGAGTTCCTTAGAACTCATCAGAAATTGCCACAAATAACGAATAAACGTTACAAGGGCGGGGTTTTGGATATAGTTTTCAACTAGCAATAAACGGCCATCACTATAAGTTCACACGGTCCGTTACTGCCTCTGCGCAAAGCTAATTAAACAGATTTTGAAACAGTACTTGATTTGGGAAAACATTTTAGTACTTGTGGTGATTAAAAACATTTAACAATGTAACGTATTATAATTAATTTGGCGAACGGATTAACAAAGGAGTGAGCGCGAAAAGTAACAGAGTACAAAATCCCAGTTCAGGAAACAACCGCCAAAATCCTATTTGCTCTGTTTCAACGATACATCAAATCTGATACATTAAAAGGCATACACAAAAATTGACACATAAATGGAGTTCCTTAGAACTCTTCAGAAATTGCCACAAACAACGAATAAACGTTACAAGGGCGGGGTTTTGGATATAGTTTTCAACTAGCAATAAACGGCCATCACTATAAGTTCACACGGTCCGTTACTGCCTCTGCGCAAAGCTAA
>QRAM01000854.1:0-18083 GCA_013436055.1 Halocynthia roretzi | reverse complement strand
CATAATGCTACATATCCATATTGTTACATATACATAATGCTACATATCCATATTGTTACATATACATAATGCTACATATCCATATTGTTACATATACATAATGCTACATATCCATATTGTTACATATACATAATGCTACATATCCATACTGTTACATATACATAATGCTACATATCCATATTGTTACATATACATAATGCTACATATCCATATTGTTACATATACATAATGCTACATATCCATATTGTTACATATACATAATGCTACATATCCATATTGTTACATATACATAATGCTACATATCCATATTGTTACATATACATAATGCTACATATCCATATTGTTACATATACATAATGCTACATATCCATATTGTTACATATACATAATGCTACATATCCATATTGTTACATATACATAATGCTACATATCCATATTGTTACATATACATAATGCTACATATCCATATTGTTACATATACATAATGCTACATATCCATATTGTTACATATACATAATGCTACATATCCATATTGTTACATATACATAATGCTACATATCCATATTGTTACATATACATAATGCTACATATCCATATTGTTACATATACATAATGCTACATATCCATATTGTTACATATACATAATGCTACATATCCATATTGTTACATATACATAATGCTACATATCCATATTGTTACATATACATAATGCTACATATCCATATTGTTACATATACATAATGCTACATATCCATATTGTTACATATACATAATGCTACATATCCATATTGTTACATATACATAATGCTACATATCCATATTGTTACATATACATAATGCTACATATCCATATTGTTACATATACATAATGCTACATATCCATATTGTTACATATACATAATGCTACATATCCATATTGTTACATATACATAATGCTACATATCCATATTGTTACATATACATAATGCTACATATCCATATTGTTACATATACATAATGCTACATATCCATATTGTTACATATACATAATGCTACATATCCATATTGTTACATATACATAATGCTACATATCCATATTGTTACATATACATAATGCTACATATCCATATTGTTACATATACATAATGCTACATATCCATATTGTTACATATACATAATGCTACATATCCATATTGTTACATATACATAATGCTACATATCCATATTGTTACATATACATAATGCTACATATCCATATTGTTACATATACATAATGCTACATATCCATATTGTTACATATACATAATGCTACATATCCATATTGTTACATATACATAATGCTACATATCCATATTGTTACATATACATAATGCTACATATCCATATTGTTACATATACATAATGCTACATATCCATATTGTTACATATACATAATGCTACATATCCATATTGTTACATATACATAATGCTACATATCCATATTGTTACATATACATAATGCTACATATCCATATTGTTACATATACATAATGCTACATATCCATATTGTTACATATACATAATGCTACATATCCATATTGTTACATATACATAATGCTACATATCCATATTGTTACATATACATAATGCTACATATCCATATTGTTACATATACATAATGCTACATATCCATATTGTTACATATACATAATGCTACATATCCATATTGTTACATATACATAATGCTACATATCCATATTGTTACATATACATAATGCTACATATCCATATTGTTACATATACATAATGCTACATATCCATATTGTTACATATACATAATGCTACATATCCATATTGTTACATATACATAATGCTACATATCCATATTGTTACATATACATAATGCTACATATCCATATTGTTACATATACATAATGCTACATATCCATATTGTTACATATACATAATGCTACATATCCATATTGTTACATATACATAATGCTACATATCCATATTGTTACATATACATAATGCTACATATCCATATTGTTACATATACATAATGCTACATATCCATATTGTTACATATACATAATGCTACATATCCATATTGTTACATATACATAATGCTACATATCCATATTGTTACATATACATAATGCTACATATCCATATTGTTACATATACATAATGCTACATATCCATATTGTTACATATACATAATGCTACATATCCATATTGTTACATATACATAATGCTACATATCCATATTGTTACATATACATAATGCTACATATCCATATTGTTACATATACATAATGCTACATATCCATATTGTTACATATACATAATGCTACATATCCATATTGTTACATATACATAATGCTACATATCCATATTGTTACATATACATAATGCTACATATCCATATTGTTACATATACATAATGCTACATATCCATATTGTTACATATACATAATGCTACATATCCATATTGTTACATATACATAATGCTACATATCCATATTGTTACATATACATAATGCTACATATCCATATTGTTACATATACATAATGCTACATATCCATATTGTTACATATACATAATGCTACATATCCATATTGTTACATATACATAATGCTACATATCCATATTGTTACATATACATAATGCTACATATCCATATTGTTACATATACATAATGCTACATATCCATATTGTTACATATACATAATGCTACATATCCATATTGTTACATATACATAATGCTACATATCCATATTGTTACATATACATAATGCTACATATCCATATTGTTACATATACATAATGCTACATATCCATATTGTTACATATACATAATGCTACATATCCATATTGTTACATATACATAATGCTACATATCCATATTGTTACATATACATAATGCTACATATCCATATTGTTACATATACATAATGCTACATATCCATATTGTTACATATACATAATGCTACATATCCATATTGTTACATATACATAATGCTACATATCCATATTGTTACATATACATAATGCTACATATCCATATTGTTACATATACATAATGCTACATATCCATATTGTTACATATACATAATGCTACATATCCATATTGTTACATATACATAATGCTACATATCCATATTGTTACATATACATAATGCTACATATCCATATTGTTACATATACATAATGCTACATATCCATATTGTTACATATACATAATGCTACATATCCATATTGTTACATATACATAATGCTACATATCCATATTGTTACATATACATAATGCTACATATCCATATTGTTACATATACATAATGCTACATATCCATATTGTTACATATACATAATGCTACATATCCATATTGTTACATATACATAATGCTACATATCCATATTGTTACATATACATAATGCTACATATCCATATTGTTACATATACATAATGCTACATATCCATATTGTTACATATACATAATGCTACATATCCATATTGTTACATATACATAATGCTACATATCCATATTGTTACATATACATAATGCTACATATCCATATTGTTACATATACATAATGCTACATATCCATATTGTTACATATACATAATGCTACATATCCATATTGTTACATATACATAATGCTACATATCCATATTGTTACATATACATAATGCTACATATCCATATTGTTACATATACATAATGCTACATATCCATATTGTTACATATACATAATGCTACATATCCATATTGTTACATATACATAATGCTACATATCCATATTGTTACATATACATAATGCTACATATCCATATTGTTACATATACATAATGCTACATATNCTGTCCCTCGTTATATGCCGAGATAACTTCGCATAATGAGAATACTTATTCAATGGAGAATACAGGGATGCGTTCTGACAACAACCAACAATTATAATTTAGCCACCATTTAATATCAAACAGACACAAATACAATATAACACAAAGAAATATAAATTATTATATTCAGACGTCGTCTTTGGAACTTAACTTTTATTTTTGCGGTTCATCATTCCTTTCAGTTCATTTTTAATTTTGTCATATAAATCATTTTCTACGTTGGGTGGGCCCCTGAACCGGAAGTGCCTCGGGCCCGACAATGAGTACACTGAACTATGTTGCATTGTGCATTATTTAAACTGATTATGACCCAGCAACGATTCATTTGTTCTACGTAACAATTGGTCATTAGTGATAAATCAGGATGTGACGCACGCGAAACGAAATAATGGTTCATCTGTTACGTAACCAATACCTTGACACCAATGTCTGCATATCGATTTACAGTCCCGTTAGAAATTTCACGTTCAGTCAATAATAAAAATTCAAACAGGAACCCAATATTTTATTCCAATATTTATTTTCGACGTTTGTTTGCTTTAACGCGCAGGACATGTGACCCGAGGAGCGGTTGTGGACACGAGGTTGCGTATCAATATTGACAATTGACATAAGGTCGCTGCCGAGCGATATTGTGGCGGATCGTCCATCATCAGTTTCGCCGCCATCATATTTGTTTTGATATTCTGGCGGGTGGGAATTGATTATGATATACACTGATTATGATCTGGTATTGTTATCAATATCAATCAATCCCAGAACATATCATATTCATCACCCCCACTTAATGTTATCAGCCAGTTATTGTTATCAAAGGGAGATTGTCCCAAAGCGATCACAATAAGCTGCATCTGCATATCATATTCATATCTCTCACGTAATGTGGTTTACTACTAACAGGACGGCGAACTAACTCTATTGAATAAAATGACGTCATTTGGGAATTAATTTACATATAAGGTCGGGCAAAGTGAGTCACATGATGTCACGTAATCTACTTTCGAACGCTTCGACTTTCCACAATAAACTACTAAATTCAAGATGGTCTGAGGGGACACGGAACTATAATCATCTATCGGTAATTATGTTGTTCCCAATAACACATTCGCCTCAGTACATGCATCAAATAAATTCTACTTTATTTGAGAGTTAGCAGGGATTATGCTTCATGCCTTGAAACACGGATCTTGGAATTCGTTATATTAACGTAATATTTATAACGCTGTTAATATATTTTCTAAACTTGGGCGAAATTACTGAAAATCGAAGCGGAAATGCGTAAAAGACGGAAGAATGCGATTAATTTCGTATTTTATGACGTTTTAATAACACGCGGGAATTCTTTTTTCGTTTCTTTCGTCACAGGAGGTAAATGATGATAAAGAGACGTGGAAATTTTAAACGACGCCAAAACGTGACATTGGAAACGATCGAATTAGAACTAGAATTTAACAGTCGATATGGAATGCTAGATGTCTGTAAAACCACTGTACTGCATCTTCCAAGTTCCGTGTTCCCTTCTGTTACGATTTTTAAAGGCCCCTCTCCCTGTCAGAGGAAATGCAATGTCCTCAACACATACTATCGGAAGAAGGTGGCCAGACTAAGGACTTCCTTTATGAAAAAAATGTTAATTTAAAGAAATGAGGGCATCACAACACTCTACTTTATCTGATCACCAGTAATTTATATCACTGTGACCTATATTACGAACAGAAAATTATAGTCAGTTATTCTCACAGTCAATAAAATTGAGAAGATATAAAATCAGATGTCTTCTTCGAAACTTATACGTTTCTTGAAGAAATGCAATTTATCATTCTTTCCATCTCATTTTTTATTCATGTAATTTAATTTCAATGTTGCCCCTGAATCCGTGCAGGAATATTAAAAGGAAAAATACGGCTCCTGCCTGGATTATTCTGATGAATCATATTTGACGTAGCAGACATGGTATTGAATTTCGGGAACTCAGCCAAATGTTAAAAGGAATTAACTAGAAGTAGATTTGACAAGTTCACTTCACTTTTTCTTGTGATTTTAATCTGACTTGGCGTCCTCATAGGTTGAATGCATTGGGGGAAACTTGTCGTATATTTTACAAGCAGTTCGTGCTTATTTCTAAGATTCCTGTTAATTTTTGCTTTGCTTGCTTAGATTGTCTTATTAGATGTAGAAAGTATCTTATCACACATGTTGGTTACGACTATCGGTATGCGTCTTTCCGTTCCGTAGACATGTTATCCCAGGACGCTAGGGGTCGTTAGAGCATTCCTGAGGCCCTAGGATATCTTTTTTGGAAATATAGCGCCAGCACGACCTGACTAACCACTTCTTTACATACAGCGATTCAAACTGAAGTGGTACCGCGTACTTAATCCGTTCCAGGAGGCAGTTCGAACTCTGAATTATTTATCATCAATAGAAATAATGGAAAGTAATTTAATCCGTTCCCAGACCCAAAATTCTGATGCCGGTGTTAACGAAAGTTCAGTTTAAATTATCCCGGCGTCAAATTTGTCACCTCACCGCAATTATAACATGTTGTAAATCACGTGCTTAACTCA
This sequence comes from Halocynthia roretzi, assembly GCA_013436055.1. Classification (NCBI taxonomy): domain Eukaryota; kingdom Metazoa; phylum Chordata; class Ascidiacea; order Stolidobranchia; family Pyuridae; genus Halocynthia; species Halocynthia roretzi. Next base: position 11,653 of record QRAM01000854.1, on the reverse strand, counting down.
GCAAGCGCAATTTTTCACTACGCGCACAGTTCGAATGTAGAAGCATTGGTCGAACTCCGAATGGAATTTCTCATGAATTCAGTATTCGAAGTCTGAAACCTACGAAGTTAGGGTCGTGCGAAGTACGAGGCATCACTGTATATAAAAGTGGAAGTTTGATTCCGATTCCGCATATTAAAAAATAGCCGGGGAGAACCAGCTGTTCTCTCAGGGATCATAAGAGGGTCATCAAAGTTTAAAGATGGTCGAACTTACGCAAGCAAATCTACGCGAACGTCAGGTTACGGCTTCATCTCGCGTCAAAGCAATGCAAACTCGATGAAACGGATCGATTCCGTTGACTTTGACGTAACAAACGTTCCTAAGAGACCGTATTTACGTAAGGAGGGTCTCACGTGACCGTGTTTATACATCAAGCATTGTATTGAAGTAATAAATAAATTATGACAACACAATAACTATTAAAGGTTAAATGTCTAGTTTAACATTTCTATTATATTATGCCTTTTAATATACTCATTATGTTAATATACTTATTATGCATCCCTATTTTCTCCATTGAAATAAAAGTATTCACACTATGCAATGTTATCTCGGAACGCATCCCCCGCGTATAAAGAGGGACTTGTGTACTTTTCTCCCTAATTTTGTACATGTTGACGTAATAGGTATGGGGTTTCCCTGGAGCCCACATATCGGAAACCAGAATAAATTTTTTCGGATATGTTTAGAAATGCTTCTGCATGAATTACTTTTCGACTTAGAAAATTCCAAATTCAACAAGTTTCACTTTGAGCCTAAATGGCCGAAACTTGATACTAATCCTGATGCCAGATAATACTTTCATTTTCTTTTTCTAAATACGTGACTTAATGACAACTTGGTAATCTTCTGTCTGAATAAAAGTGAATACGTAAGAGTAAATTCTTATACTGTATATTGTATTCATATCCCTCACTTAATGTTATCAGCCAGTTATTGTAATCGAAAGTAGAATTTCCCAAATAATCAATAAGCTTCTGGTTCAATTCATACCTTAACTACGAGCATGCACTATTCCAGTCTAAGCAACCCCACAGAAACAGAGTTCCAGATATAAGGAGTTTCCCTCCTTTCAATCAGGAGTGTGTATATCAAGGTTACCCACCAAAACACTATACAATAACATGCACACGAAAATGATAATCTGAAGCTATCATTCCTCTACAAAACTTATTTTTTACAGTCCTGCACTCTGACTCGTACTTCAGTTTACATATTGCAATATACAGCATATATCTACAGTGTGCTACCGACAGAACATTCATATCGTAAGCTATGAGTTCAACTATTTACTCATAAAGAGAAAGACAGGTGAGGGAGGAGTAATAGGAAAAAGAGTGAGAGTCACCCAAGGGAATACTGACCAGGAAATCACAATGATGTAAGAAACCAAACAATTAGATTCAGTCTATTCAGATTCAGTTTGTTGCTAAGTAGGTATTTGACAAGTTTTAAATTACTTTGATTCACAACTTGCTAGTACTGGACAGTACAATATTCATGTAACTTAGTGGACAAGTGCCTGTAAAACCAATATAATGCATCTTCCAAGTGCTGTGCCACGTTCTAATTCGAAATGAGTGCCCATGTCAACTTGCTAGTACTGTACAGTACAATATTTGTGTAACTTAGTGTACAAGTGCTGTAGCACTTTCTTTGTGTTATTTAAACTCTAACCCGAACTAACTTAACCATAAACATAGAACTTTGAGATGACCCGTGTAGGTAAACTACTCTGAAACAAAATCTCAAGGTAGGCCAGCCTACTCTGTTTCCTTTGCTTTCAACATCTATATTCTCAACTATAACTTGCATTACATCAATAGAATTCAACTTACGAATTTCCTAAGACGAAATTATAGGACTGTGTTGCTATGACAATGAAATAAAGTACAAAATCAGGTCCTGAAATGGTAAAAAAGCTGACAGCACTATATTATCTACGCTAGTATCGAGGCGATTAGTAATTGGAAGGACGTGTCGATAGCAGGATAATATAAGCGCCTGTGGCTGTGCAGCATAACTGAACTTTAGCAGAGCAAACAGAAATAAACAAGAGTTACAGAGAAAGGGAGATTGCAATGCTGAAGGTAGAGGAAATCTACTATGTAGCAATATCTGTGTCTAAAACTAGACACGGCATCCCACACCTCAACAACATGAAGGGACTTTCTTCACCTACTAGGTCGGCCCATTAGTCGACAACATACAGTGGTACCAGCAAGTAGGCTACAGCCAAGGCTGACATACCGTCCTTATTTGTAAGGGTTGTTTTTATTTTAGCTTATTTTCAGCAATGCAACAATTTTAAATGCAAACCTTTTACTCGTCTAACAAGTTATTTTAGCCTAATCGACGATGCTCGGTGTACTACAGTGTATTTGGGTAGGGAAATCTCATTTTTTCCCAGTCGTCCTTATTTTGGGTTCCAGATCGATGGTAGCCCTGGTTAGAGAGCTTCGACTCCTCAATATTTATAATAATCCCACTAAACAATTATGAGGCATCCTTCAGGTCAGACCATTAGTTCATAATATGCAGTGGTGCCAACAAACAGGATATGAAAAACAAACAAAACTTTGTGTTTATTGCCCCCCTTTGACCCCTAGACATTTATCAATCCGTTGACTCCAGGGGGGCTCATTACAGCGGTGTGTATGTTTGTGTGCACGTGAATCCTAGGGTTCTTGACTTGTCTACAATAAAAGAAAAAAAAATAATTTTTTTTCGGCCCCTAAACATTCATCAGCCCCTTAAATAACCACATCGAACACCAGGGGTAAATATCTACCACTTTTCTGACCCGTGGGGTTATTAAATTAGTAATAAATCATTTTATCTGAACCCGGTGAATCGTGGTAATGAGTCACTGGATCAAACGTTGTACGTTGAACGAAGTTCAAGCACTACTTCATTAATTATTCAATTCCAGCAGAGAGGAATCACGAAAGCGCGAAATTCCGCGTATCCTGGATACGTGACAAGGAAACTAGATTATGAATCAAAAATTAAGTACTGGAAAAAAGACGAGAAGAGGAAAGAACCGGGCAAGCGATCTGGTGATGAAGATGTTGATATACTCGTCAATGTTAAGATAATAATTCCTTCCTTTTATTTCAGTACTGCTTCTCCAGAGGAAATATTTACAGAAGTTTCAAGAAATTAATGAATAACATCAAGCTTAAAATGATACAATGCAGCAGATAGATAGTCGGTTACTGGTACACAATTCTAATCCTCAGAGAAACTAATAAACTCGTCGCAGTGAAGATGAAATATCCAGGCGATCTATTGGTTGGGATGACAACATCATGTTTGACCTGGATAAGTTATGGATCATTCTTAGATAAGGGTGAACCCCTAGAGCAGATATCCCAAGGGTCTGATGACTCAATGTCTTATCTATAAACTCTATTAACCCACAGCAGATTTTATTAAATTTTTGGAAAGGTTTATCAAAAAAATTATAGGAAAACCTAAATTTAACCCAGATAGCGTCAATTTTGGGAGACGTTAAGAAATTTAATAAAATGAAACGAAGAACCATTGTAAAAGCAAGCGCGTGACCCACGAATATGAGTAATACCAAAAAGATTCCAACAATGAAACAAGAAGTTTATTCATAGACGTTGGAAAAACCCATATTGACCCGAATGGCAACAGGACTGTCGATCACCTCTGTGTTAGCTTTAGGATTGTCGGAGTTCCACTGTAGCGTTCATGCGAATGAATCAAAGTACATATCTCGACAATTCCTATACGCACATAACAACAGAGTTCCCTCAACTAAATTAGAATAATTCTGACAAAGTTTGAGAAAGACAAAGCAATTGTATGTGGGTCCCCTGTGAGGTCTAAATAGGGAATACATATACACAATACAAATACCAAGTTTGTATTCAATGACTGATCAAAATGACTAAATCAATGATCTCCATGTCCTCAAACTACGAATATTACCAATATCCCTGTCCATTATCATGACCATAACTGTCACATGTGTTATGTAATGTAACATGCATCAAATTCAACTACTACGTACCGTATTTCCCATCTCATAAGCAGCACCCTATAATTACCTAGGTATTTTTAAAAAAAAGGCTGAATACGAAGATTCACAGTGGTAACACGCACGGTAATTTTTCACGGAATAAGTGAGACAGGAAATACGGTATATATTATGGCAAATGTAGAATAATACCACATAAATGTGCCACATCAATATGCATGCAATAAACCGCTTTAAATAGCGTGAAAAGGTAGAGAATAATAATAATAATATTTCTGATCTGAGAGGAATTAAATTGATCTGCGATGTCCTAAAATGCTAATTCGAACCTTCAGAATCTAACTGAGCTATGAAAATTCTCACGATGACAATATAACGGAAAATATATCACTCATTTTAGCAATGATAATCTAAACCTACTATAGGTTAATAATCTAATAAAAACTGATGAATTTACAAAGTTAATGAAAAAAAAAAACTGATAAGCGATGGATAATGACTAATGGAAGATGAAAAAATGATAATTAAAATCTAAATCTTTCAAATCCTGAGTGAACTGATAATTTTACAAATCTAAATGGATAGATAAAGCCTGTTGAACTACGGCTAATGATTGAGAATAGATAACAAAAGATAATTTAAATAAGTTAGATTAACTGAAAATTTCTAAATAGTATTTGTATCATGGATAATACCTGATAAACGATAACAAATGCTAAAATTTACCGTTCGTACCTCGGAGGGGAAGGCGACGATCGACAAGTCATCTTGGTGTGCAATGAGTCGACAGAACTTCCTTCCTCCGATATAGAAATACAAACAGTGGGAACTGAAAACAAAAATACAATGTTAAGCATAGGTAGGGATTCTATTGTACTTCGATAAATTAAGTAAAGCGGTACTCCACACTCTACGACCATTACCCAGTGTTTGAGTGAGGATAACTAAGAATTTTTGAACATGAACCATATCATACCCCGACCTTGACCTTTCCCTTTGATTCGTAAACATTCCTACATTACCTAGACGACTCGCACACGCAGAATGGTACCTTTATGTGATGACATCGCAGGGATACATAAAAATCATTATTTGCCAATAATAAAAGAATGAACTTGACAATAAGCATTCCTCGTTCCAAGATGAGCCTTACATGCTATATATATCAAAAAACACCAACGCACAATGCAGCATGCTAGGTTACACATACCAATGCACAAGTTCTTCGGGTGAAGGATTCAGAATCAGAAATATCACAGCTATGAGTGATGTGATAACATAAATCAATGCTTGGAGGAAAAACATGTATTTTCCATTCTGAGTGTACGAGTCGTCTTGGTAACATACACACAAGAATTACCGTTGAATTTCTCTTTCTAAAAAGCTCCCTGGTGCTCGGGAACTTGTTCTGATGGGGGTCGATGAGGGGTCAAAGATTTAAAAAGTATGCCGATCAATAATTTGAACAATTCCAACTCACCAGGTGAGGGCGATAAATTTGCAGAAGACATCGCCGTAGCAACAATATTACTTCCGGATACCGGTGAAGTGTCGATATTCGATGTCGATTGGTCCATAGTGGACAAGACTACGATAATTTCATAAAAATCTGAAAAATATTTGCGGGAAAAATCGATAAAAATAATTTAAACCAAGTTTGTATTCTATAGTTCACAGAGACGTTGTTCCATAGTTCACGGATAATGAAATTCAAGATACATATTCTGGATAAAATGAAATTTTACCAATATTTCAACTGACAATTATTGTTCTATGGTTTCAGTTTCAGAGTTTCCTCATCAAAATGTCGGTATTAAAATAGATATACAAATTTTGTCATTCTGAAGTAGCAATAATTGTTACCAATAGTCTACAGAGATTTCAAGTAAAAATTATGATCCTAGTCACAAAAAAGGTCCTTAGTTGGTGAGAGTAAGGGTCAGTTAACAATAATCCTACCACAAACCCAAACCTAAGTTTCCCTGACCCTGCTGTAACCCAGGATTTCGGATGAACCTTCTCTACTAAACCAGTTCCTGATTATTATTCCTGAGAACCTGCCTGATCTCCCTGGGAATACAATTCCATGGTATAGACCATCAGTATAAGCCTACCAAGCCTATCCACCTACTTAAACAACTCAGTACCAGTATAAGGAAAATCCGAATCTTTACCCACACTCAAACCTACCCTTACCTAACGTAACTGGGAGCTCGGAAAGAACACATTACCAGTAAAGGCAGGATGGTTGAGCTAACATTATGCTAGGTTTGCTGAGGATTAAGGACTTTTACACCCTCACCCATACCTCAACTAAGATACCGTAACCCTTAGGTGACTGGGTCTTCAGAGGGACAACACTACTACACTGCTACCCGCCTAGGGTTAGCCTACACGTCTATTAACTCATATAATTAAAAATCCTCAACTTGCTCAAGCAACTAATCAATATATCCAGTGACCTGACGAAATCCAGAAATATTTCACAAAAAACAATGACCTGTGTAAAATTAAGGGAAAAATAATATCATAGTTACGTTATGCACGAAATAAGGTCGTAAAACGAAGCAAAATCAACGCGGGTTCGAGCACAGGTCAGACCACTTGATATCCAAGCATGTAAAATTACCATTGTAACTGAATAACCCCAGATCACCAAATTGGTGCCAAATTATAGAGCCAAACTAATATATGGAAAGGTTATATCGGATAGAAATCTGAATTTAAATGATAAAAATTGGGAAAACATGATTTAATTATAAATTTGCATACAATTCAATCCTATCCCGACCTCATGATCTACTATATCTTCGAAAATGTGTTGGCGTACCGCAAAAAACATGTAGACAAATAACACCAACGTGTTCACAAAAATATTACTGAATTACACCGGGACGTACCAAGTTATTTGTTATTGTTGGTAGACTACCGAAATATATATAAACTAATAACGAGCCAATAAAGGACAAATAACACCAACGTGTACACCAAGACGTAGCAACTTATTCGAAATGTTAAAATAATGGTTTTCAGTTGTTATATGTGCTGAATTGTGGTTATTTCGTGAAATATTTTTTTAAAATGCTTCCTGATATTTTTCTACCCTTGAACTGATATTAATTTCTAGGTTAGTCGTTGTTTCATTCTTTCGAAATTTTACAATTAAAAACACATTATCGTTCTCATTTTTTCGTTTCATAGCCAGCAGCTATGATTATAGTGTTGCGTATGTGTTTCTATTCCCTATAATAGCTCTTCATGGCATTCAGAAGCCATGCTATTAGATACCTTCCAAATTACCAGTACAGCATGTACACAGTGAACCGGTATACTGACTGGTGCTATTATCCACGCTCGCGACGTCATAATACTACAGATTACGTAATAAAAATTACGTACATTCTCGAAGTCAACAAACTCACGTGACTAACTACGACATTGTTACGTTTCACGTTCTCATACTACGTCACCAACGTATCGAATTTTCGTAACAAACGCATTTAATTGACAAGCTGAAGGCTGTAGCCTGTATTAAGCGAGTCTGCTTGGTTTAATATACCGAAATACTTCCCTAGAACTGATGTTACTTTTCAAGTAAGCTGCTTATTTGTGATTATCGACTGAATTACTCACTACAGGAGGTAAAATCCGTTCTAAAAACGTGATAGAAATACGTAAAATATGGTTATTTCGAGCGGGCAACATTCTTTACTGCTGATGAGAGCAGATACTTCACTGAAATTGCACTAAAACTGAGTAATGAGAGGGTAAAGTAAATCGAAACACGTCTCGTTATCAAAAAATAAACGCATGACGCAAAGGAACGCGAAAAAGGTCTCAACATTATCATTTATTCTCTATTTATTATTTTCACGTTGGATAGAGCGTGAGCTGTTTCCTATTATTCACTCTCGCATCGATTTTTTTCTCCTCTCGTTTCTTTATTATATTCGCGCTGAATCTGCGTCTCTCCTTTGTGATGCGAGCGCGCTCTGACGCACGTGTTGTTATAGCGACGCTAGAACGAGTTCAGTGACCCGTGGAAGGTTATTGACGTAATTAGCCCGCGGATATTTTGCCATTCTATCAACGACCTTGCTGACGCACGAAGATACTTAAACAGATATTTAACAGCGCGCATTCAATGGGATTAAAAAAATCGGATTTATCATTGAACGAAAGTTTGCACTGTTTTTCCCCCGATTTTCCGGACTGATTTGGGGGAATACCTTACCGGAAATGTAAAATTCCCAATTTCCGCCGAAAGTATATTCTTCGTTATAGAATAAGTTATTATTACACCTTGCCCTTTCTTGCCTCTTCATGCGCCCGAGCAGTCTTACTCCACATCTGTATAAATGATGAGATTTCATCTTCATTCAGCCAAATCAATGCCGGAACCCATCTGCAGGTAAATATTTTCTACTTCTAAGATAAACTGTGTTTATTGCTACATAGTTAGTGCGAGAAGGGATTTAAACAACGCTACGCGTTGGTATACATGGTGGTGGGTCGCCATGATGTCAAAAATAAGGCTGGAAGATGCCTACTCACCATAAAAACTGAGAATTGCAGGGCAACACAACACTGATATTCAATGATGGCGGCAGGCGTCAACCATGACTAATCAGGCACATGCGCGACATCTAGCAGACACTTCCAGAGGCAAATTTTCGTGGATAAATAAGGGATTGCGAATTCGAAAGGATCAGGCAAATACTTCGAGTTATTCGAAGTTCGAGCTATCCGTTATGTATTTTAAATAGGATTTTGCCAGGACCAATAAAATCATTACGAGCATAGCCGGAATTTGGAGCTATGCAGCAAATGATGAGAACAATAATTTTGAAACAATATAACAACTAGTTCTGTAAACTTTTGTTATTTCAGAAATCGGTTCGCTGAAACCGGTTAGAACCAGTTGAATCCCGCCACTGCTCTCAACGTCTTTTCTAACCTTTGGTCCTGGGTTCTGTATATTCACGTTTTTGCTGTGATATTTCCTTGTATTGAGATCGGGTTTCTATTGGCTGATGGACTATAATATAGAAACAGGAAATACTTCATTTGCTATTCTCTTTCATTCTCTGAAGAGTGGGATATTTTGCAAATAGAAGATGGGCGAGGCAAAGCTATTTTGTTCTATTACATTCAAAGTGGATCTGATTCAGCAAGTGTAGAATATATAGCGGGGATTCAGTATAGAGAAGGACACAGGTTTGCTCCCTTTATATTCCAATTATTCAAGCAAATAGGGAGGTAATAGTAAATTAAAGTATATGCTATAGTATAGTAATGTAATATGATAGACATGCAAACTCTGCCTTGCCCCGCGTGAGCTTTTAAAGGACTTTCAGTATCAGTGGTATTGGTTTTCAATAGCGGACAAACAAACAAACGTTCTCTTATGTATATATATATAGATGACAGTATACGCGGAGGACTGAGTGTAGTTCCATTAGTTTATATCTATATTCGTGACGTCATACTGCAGTGATATCGAGGAGATTGAAATCGCAAGGAATTTTTCTACTGTTCCGTTCGATCTGTTATTCTAGGGAGCTAGGGAGCGTTAGAGCAGTCTCGAGACGAGCCTGGACCCCTTCCCCCTGTCAGTGGGGACCCCAAAACTATGGACGGACTCCTTGTTCAAGAATTATTTTTATCAGGCCTGTTGTTAATAAAATATATCTTTTCATTTTTATCATAGTTTATTTCATAAATATCGAATATTACCAGAAGCGTTGAAGACGAGATAATGTCGAGACTTGTGTTGCTGTTCGTTTTACTTTGTGTTCGCAAACCATGCTACGGAGACGGAGAAGAAGAAGATGAAATTGATAGATGGATTAATGATCGATATGATGGTGAGAATATTCTTTATATATCCAGAAACTATGGGCAAACTGGTCATAAGGGTACGAGACATTGTGATATACAGTGGACGCTGCTTATTGTGATCGCTATGGAGCTCTCGTTTTGATAACAATAACTGGCTGATAACATCAAGTGAGGGAAATGAATATAATATACAGTGGTACAGTACAGTTTATTAAGATCGCTTTGAATCTCTTTTCGATAAGCCCATAACCTTCTGTTAGCTCGAAGTAATTTGCCTGGAAGCGTCGACTTCGAGCTAACGAGCGTTTACTCTCCATAGTTGTTTGTTTTTTTCCTTCCATCAGTTGTGACATTAATGGTGAACATGATATTTGAAGTATAACTGGAATTTCTCCACTCTGTATCTGTAGAATATCTGGAATATGTTTTGAAAGAAAGTTTCGAAAGACAACGGAAAACTGGCGTTTCGACTGAAGATGATTTTCATTTCCAGTTCTGCACTGCAGATAACGAGGAGCCGACAACCGCAGGTAAGATAATTACAATATACCTTGGGAGGCTTTTGTCCATGGTAGTGGGCCCTGTTGGGGCTGTGAACTCATAACACTATACTGTGAAGTCCAGATAGCTGATAAAGCTCTATACCCATGTATAATACGTATTTGTGTAATACCCATGTATAATACACCTATTAAATTGCGCTTTCGCTCACGCCTACTAACTATCAAACACACGCCTGTAGATGTGCGATGTATAGATGTTGAGATTATCAGTAATATACGCACCATAGTTGACACCGCTAAGGTTAATTTACGCCCCATCAAAAGGCTTTTATGATCCGCACTATATTTTTTGTTTAGAGACGACCTCCCGTGTAAGTCCAGGACCAACTTCTGACGTAACAACCCAGTTGAGTGAAACTACTGAGAGCGTTAGTGAGTCAATCTCTCCAACTACAGATCCCGACACTTCCCTTGCTACCAGCAATCCCACTACGAGTGAGGAAGCGACCATGTCCACCAGCGAGGCAGCGACCATCTCTACTAGCGATGTTGCTACCACTACTGAGAGTACGAGCGTTAGTGAGTCGATCTCTCCGACTACAGATCTCGACACTCCCGTTGCTAGCAGCGATGATCAGACGACTCAGTCGGCAACTACAATAACCAAACCCACCGATGTGACAACCACGCAAGCCGCAGGGACTTGTGCAGGTAAAGAAAATTCTTCCCACGCTTATAATGTTTAATCCTTAGTCTGGAATAATTCTCAGTTATCTAAGATATCATCCTCAATGATAATTAAGCTCCAGTGTAAAACTTGTTAAATTGCTTCAAATGAAAAATAAGTAATGATATTGCATTCCTATATGCAGAGTCTCGAGATTAGCCATATCTTATTCTTCACGGGTCGATCCATGGGGTGAATAAATATTTTACGTAGATGGGTAGATGATAGGGAGTATATGGGGGTCGGTTGAACTTATAGTGTGTTCCATTACTTTGCTGAAGGATATTCATGTTATTAACCCAATTACTCGTTGAAATCATTAAGGAATATATTATTTGATCAGAAAACGTTTCACACAATAATGATAGTTGATATACTACATGATTATGCCTCGTACTTGTATAGTTCTCCTGCTATCTGTTAGTTAGCGAACACAGTGAACACTGTTTGGCAAGGTGCAAAGATAGCGTATCTTGGTTATATCAACAATGTCTTATTCAACGATCACTTATTCCTCTAACAAACGATTTG
>QRAM01000853.1:0-14257 GCA_013436055.1 Halocynthia roretzi | reverse complement strand
ATTTTGATTTTATATGAACTATTAACATTTAAAACGATGGAACAACATTAAAACTTAAACGTTTCCGCGGACCCCTGGAAAACGCCTCGCGTGGACCCCTGGATGATAACCACTGCTATAGACCATGAGAATGTGTGAGAAAAGTAAAATCGAGTTAGATATATCACAAATATTTATCTCATTTCTGAGTAAAACGCTATGCAGACAAATGGACTGGAGGTTGGACCAACAGCATAGAATAGCTAGGCAATCTGTAATCATTTCTTCACTTATGATTCTCAGTCCGGAAATTATGATTTTGGGCTCATGATAGCATAGTATATGTACGAGTTGTAAAAATTATATCATATAAATTTGAATATGATATAACATCTGAATATTTTTTACATTCGGTATTCGTAATTCAAAAGATAGGTAATATTGTTAAAAATATATTATATTTTTCTCAATGTATTTTTAGATTGTTATTGTGTTGTAAATTCAAGCCGATGAATTTGCTGCTAATCACATGCAATTTACAACGTAGTTGATACACTGTATAGATCTAGTACGGTGATGCTAGTGGTGATAATGTGACAACTTTACGAATGAAAACGACGGGAGTTCTGCATAATTGTTAACAATTCTAGTTAGAACAATTATATTGTGTAGTTACCTTTCTTCATGTTGTGAATTTTAGCTTGTAGCCGAAAAACATGGGAGTGTGTGGAGGAGAAAGAATCTGAAATAAATAGATATGGGATATTTACATTTAATCAACAATAATGGAAATAATGTATCGCCAAATGGTCTTATATCCGTTCAAATAATAGTTCAGTATTTTACAATACCAATAAATCGAAACGGAAGAAAAACTAACAAAGGGAGTTCATTAAGTCAACTCAACTTTTTGGTTATGGTGGAATCTATAAGCTATGTATCACAATGCATCATAAATGTAATTTCTTGGAACATTGCTCTTTCATTAAAGAAATGCCCAGTACAGGCAATTGCAATGCCACACAAAAAATACACAATAAATCAACCATCTATATTACGGAGTTTGATTGGTTAGACCAGGGGTCTCAAACATGCGGCCCGCCAGAACATTTTGTGAGGCCCGCGATGTATTTTGGAATTTTTAATTCAATGTGCGTGTCGTTGTATAAAAGTATTAGCTACCACTTACCTTTAACATATGATTAAAATAGAGTGTTTTAATTCAAAATTTAGATTTCTATGGTAGTTTTTATTGTGTTAAGTCTGTTATTGTGCCTTGAAGCCCTTGGATTAACTTTAAATCTTCATTTGGCCCCCAGGGGAGTTCACGACCCCTGAGTTAGACCAATTATTCTCGACTATATCGTTCCTGGTATAATATTATTGAACAAATTACATCACTCGAAATACTAGTGGAACTTTCAAACGAACTTCTTGAATAAGTCGCGCATTAATTTTAAAACATTTCTCCCCTTATCACATAGCAGTAAAGTACCCAGTATTGCTCTGTTAAAACAATAGCGAGGTAAGGATTGTTGTTATTTGTCGATCATCTCATCGATTATGCAGTGATACAATATTTTCTGCTATTAATCGGACAGCCGAGAGGTTCAGGACTTCATGGACTATATCAATTATCTATTAGGTTAGTTAACATGGCAGCCAATAATCAAAAGGACTTTATGGCTGCAGTATAGGGCTCATAAATAAACTTTTATATGATACCGAAAGTGTTTTTCTGTGGTTAGAATAACACACTGCATGAAATAAATGCTTGAACTGGAACTTGAACAAATTTACAACTCCCTTCCTCTATTATATATATATCAAGTTTTTTACCTCTTTTTCATTGCTGTGCACCTTCAGCCATGATCCTTTGCTTCCCTTTTACCATTCTGTCCTGGCAAATTACAGCTGTTGTTAGTGTTCAGGTAAGATTCATCGTTCGATGAATGGATATTGTTCTGTAAATGTTAAGTTTTCGATGTTTATAGACAACCAATAAGTACAAAAAGGTAATTCTGTATTTGATAAAACACAAATAATTCAACACTACTTTTCAAGGTTATGACCTATTTAATGTGGCCTCCTGGGAATGTGACATGGCTTCCAACTAGAAGGCCATATAGTCCACAATGAGACCCCCTGATCAACATGAACAGATCAGAAACCACGATGAAGCGATTGCTGTTTAAATGCTACACTTTACTAGATCGCTTCACAATGTTCTGAAAAAATGAAAATACTGTATTTTCAACACTATTGCTATTCGAATAGATGTCTCGCTATATTGAGTAGTGTAAATAGTGTGGTTAGTTTTTCACCCATCTTTTCTTTGTTCATTGATAGTCGTATAATCAACATGTGGGCTAGTTCACTTGTTTTTTTAATTGATTGAATGATCATGGCATATATCCATGCAGTGAAAATCATGTTTGACACTTTTATTTGCACCCATTTGGCCAGTGAAGTTTGACAAAGAAAATTGAATAATTCTTGCACAATGTTTGGCTTTGAGGTAAGTTTCTATGTATAATTTCAACCTTGTAAAATTTATCCATGATACAATGAACACTGTATGTACAGTTTGCGTCAGTGATGGACTTGTGGTAAAATTGGTTTCGGCAACCCAGTGATGAAATTTATCAGTATGTATGTACAAAAAATATTAAAAGGGAAAAGGAACTTCAAATAAATAGTTCATGTTTTGAACAACGCTTTCACTGGAATTCACATTTGTATTTCTATAGCGAACCAATATATAAACTTCCTGTTATAAATATGGAAATAATATTGTTACCTTATTGAAAGCTGTGTCCAGCAAGCCATGATCCTTTTCTCTCCTTTGACAATTCAATTACAGTTGTTGTTAATGTTCAGGTGAGGTTCATCATTCTTTTTTTACTCATCAGATTTTCATATAATTTCTGTAAGTTCACATAGAAAACCAATTAGTAAATTGTGATTTTGGACTTCTGTATTTGATAAAACAAACATAATTTGCCCTTACTTAACCAGGATATGAGCTTTTCCATGTGGTCTCCTAAGAATATGGCATGGCTACAAACTAACAGGCCATATGGCCCATAATAAGAATCGGATCCTAACAGATCACAAAAACTATAAGGTTTTACAGTTTAATATTACATCACTTCACAATGTTATGAAAAAATCAAAATACTGTATTGTCAAGTAGCTTCACCATTTCTGATAATTACTATTTTTCCTATAGTGTAATCAATCGCATTTTTGTTCGGTTATGGTGCAAATTTCTCACGCTTCTTCTACTCTACATCAGATTTCATATGAATTTTGAATACCAGTATAAACTAGAATTGTACTTCCATTATAACCAAAGTTTCTAAATGAACACCTAATAAAAGTGATTCAGATAATTTCAGTGTAGACTTAATCGAAACTTCATCATTTCAAATATAGCGCCGCTAAAACATGCGCTGAAAAGTCACCAGACCAAATTTAGTTAAAATCGGTCAAACCGCTAAGTTTTCTGAAGCGAACAGATCATCTGTTACATATATATAGAGATAGAACGTTTGTTACCTTTTTGCGGGCTGCGGCATCAAGCCATTATCCATTGTTTCACAGATCAAGGCAGATGAAAATATTAATCCTGTATTGCTGAGTTGCTTCACCTCGTGCGTGCTTTACCTCGTGCGTGCGGTGCCACGTTGCTCTACTATTTTCGCTGTAGCGAGAAATCGGTATTTTGGTACGGTGGCTAATTGGCACCACATTTCCAATTTCTTTATCATTAAAATGTGGATAAGTACTAATTTTAACCTGGAATTAACATGAATTTTTAATACCAGTGGAAATAATATCTTCATTCACATTAAAAGTCAGGCAACTATATTGGTAAGTACAGCATTGTCAGTGTTAAGGACCACACCGATTTAACCAATGATATGATATGCATAAAATACAATGATTATTACATACACCATTACAAGTCTAAAAACTAAATAATTCTACTTATAGTCATAATGTCAGAAAATAATTGTACAAAGCGATATATCTGTTGATGACAGAAAAGCCAGCGTTTAATCAAATATTAAACAAACCAAACCTAGCTAGTAAACTAGTAAAACTCAAGAAATTATACGCAGTAAAACCTAGTCCAGCGTAATTCAGATGATGTACTTCAGTGATTATTTCATAGCATAGCCCATGTACTACACGAGTTTTTAATGCCTTGACGTTAAAAATTAAAATATTCAAACGTTGGTAAAACTACGTCTGCCTCTCCCCCACACTCGCGGTAAAATGAACGCCCGCGACGATTCTATTCATCTGAGAAGAAAGGCAATTTGCTCATTGTTTTCAATAAGAAACAAGATAGAGTACATCGTGTGTCCACGAAAAAAAGGCAAATCGTTAAATGCGGCAACAACTCACGTGACACACTATGCTAGCTGGAAAATTTAGTCTCGGACTATACTCACTTCATGTTGTCTAACAAAGAGAAACATAGGAAAGTAATCACTGAAAGAATATGCGTGCGAGCCGAACTGCCAACCTGTTACAGGTGTAACAAAACCTACAATTTTGTCCACTAACAGTTTTCGGTATCACATTTAGTCTACTCATTATAAATTGCTACTCACATTTCTTTCTATGATATAAAGAGTTACCACGAAATTCTTCGCACCATTCATTGGATTTCTGTTTCCAATTCCGGAATCTTCTAGATGGTTGTTTGTTACTGATAGTAAACAGCTTCTGTAGAAAAGTATAAATAATAAAAACATGTACAAGATAATGCACATGATTGAAACTGTAAGCTACTTCCGAATCTCCTCTCGACTGCTTGAAGCTTTTGCGACTTCATTCTTCCCCGAACGCAAGAGATTCTTTCTCTGCTATTGTAAAATTTACTGGGATTAATAACCTGTCAATACAGTACTTACGTACATTCCGTCGCTTGGTGGTTCAGTCTTCTCCCGTTCCCCGTAGTCTTCCAGTTTTCCAGCGCCTGTGGAGAAAGGAAGCAGAAACTTGTTTAGTCTACATTTCACTCAATGATATGTAGTAAATCATCAAAATATAATATTTACCACCTCAGAACTTTATTATTGAAAGCAAATAAAGCTGCATCGAGAATAAATGCATATGTGAACTATACAAAAAAATTGATACTATAGCAGGACTTTGTCTGGAGAAAGTGGTTGTAAACACATGACATTGCTTATGCAGTATTCTACTCAGGTTTCCAAAATATACAGCATTTTATTTTCACCTTGTCGTTCGCTCGCTTCAGAAGCACGGTTGTCTTCAAAACTTACAAAAAAAGAATAACGCGAGGCCCGGTAAAACAATAAAAAATAATGAAATAAACACAAGAAATGGGAACAAAGAACGAAGAGACAAACTGCTTATAAAAAGTGGCCGCTTTCTGATCTAACTAAATTAGACTAACTACAGAGTATTTCGTCAAGGTAAAGCTAACACAACGAACAACGTTTGTTTTTTTGACATGTTTTTCTTCCTGATTTGTATGATAATTTTTGTCTTAATTAGTACCACAGCAAAACAAGGAACATGAGGAATAAATCAGCAACTTCTATGAAGTAAACTCTTCCAGTAAACGGTAAATAGTATTCCTTTTACATCTAACTAAAACCACTGTAATACGGAATGGCGGGGAATCAACATCCGAACCACCCTTTGCGCTAAAGCACTGACAAAAAAAATAATGTACATGAGAAGAAATACACTACTTTTGATAAAGTTTGTAGAGTGCGGTAAAAAAATAAATAGCATTCTCATTGATGTTCATTTGGTTCGTATACAGTCTCGCCTTTGCTGATCTTAATATGTGAATCACCGTAGAGACTTCTAAAGGTCGAGTGTATTCGAGATGGTCGTAACTGAAGACCGAGCAGTGGTGCTTCCCGAATTACTTTTGATACTGCATTTCTTACAAGCCAGAGAGCGAAGAATGGACTTGCATACGCGCTTCGTTTCCGTCCTCATTTTCCTGCAAAACATGTCAAATAACTTTGTCTATTGTCTTTGAACTCAAATAACATTTTGTTCGCGGTTGCCATATGTCACAATCAGAATACCTATGCATATGCTTACACTAAATATTTAGATAGATATTTCAGTAATAAAGAATGTTTAACTGCAGCTGGCTTCCGGCTACAAATGGGCATTCCATTATAAACTACCAAATTCAAGATGAAGTTTGATCAGTTATACAGATGCGGAGTCGGAATGCGCGGGCGCATGAGGAGGCAAGGAAGGACAAGGAATAATAATCGCCTATCACCTAACGAAGATTGTGATTACCACCAATAATATATACAGTTAAACTCAAACAAATAATAGTAGGCAAAAGGTGGGTAGGCTGAAATTCCGGCCATTTGGAGGATTTCAAAATTGCTCCCGGGCAAATGTATTGACGGCTAATTGCAGGACATGTCATGACGTATGGCAACCCTAATCTCATTACATTTACTACCTGGAAGCAAGATTATAGAACACAGGATTCAGAGTTTCCGATATCCGCAGACAAGTATAGGACCACATTCCGAATCTCCACCAATATATTGAATCTTCTGGAGTCACCGAAGGAGTGTTGGTGCTTGCAATCTCGTACACTATATTTGGTCAAAGAATATTTTCCTCATATTTTTTAGGTGAGGGGGGAGGTAGGTTACATTTAAAAATTCGTTGAGCATAGACGGTTTAGGATGCGCGACATTAATAATCGATATCGTGCGATATCGTTCTGAAACTCGTTTTAATCCCAAGTATGGTATCCTATCCCCTACAATTTCGAACAGATTTACCACAAATCTATTTCCAGAATTACCCCTACCTGAGATCGGGATATAGCCGAACATGAAGGAGCCTGCAATCAGAGCTAGTTGCAGCATGGCTTGCATTTCTTTCTCAGATGAGATGTGAGAGACGTTCCTTTTCCCGAGTCCGTTTCTGGCTAAAAATAGAGGTTTAGTGAACAGGAGAGTAAAATACAGTGATGCGATTGAAAATGATATATTTTTTAACATTTCTGACCTGGGGATGTTTTGCTCAGCATCATTTTTCGCGATGTGACCCGAGTCCTCAATAAGACAGTGATGGATACGGTTAGGATTAATACAAGGATCACAGGAAAATAGAAGAATATGGGGAAAACCACCAGAGAATAAGTACCGTAATGATACATCCTAAAAATAAACAGCTTCTCAGAAATGTTGACGCAATGGATTATTCATGCGCTCTTTTTGAAAAATCTTTTACCAATTTACATCGAGAGTACAAGCCGGCCAATTGGCATCGATTTCGCCGCTGTTGCGATTCCTCTGGCCGGAGTTGAACCAGATACACATCGGTAAAAACCCACAAAGGAACGTGGTTAACCATACGATGCAAATGATAATCTGAGAGCGGAGAACAAATGATAAAATGTCAGTGTGGTCGTAGCAAGGTATGTATTCATCGATTTTGGTATTTTAACATTTGGTATTAGTATCACGGGATCATAATGTTATACGGAAGTAGCAGAATTAGTGGCGTAGTGACTTGGGAGTAAAGAGGCACAAGATTACCTTGTAAAAGACTACAGGTAATCTTCTACAAGATCACGAGTGCGGTTTCTGAAAATATCGGTTCTATGTTTCAGTCACATTCCATCAGCCAACAGGGATTATTTTTTATGCGTCGATAGCCCGAGTTGCTTAAATATAACGAATCACATTATTGTTTAAAACAACCATAGACGTTATGAAGATACAAGGTCCCAGAATTAAATGCCATGCATCAGGGATATCTAAAATTCGCTAAGATGATTGTTTTTTTTAAAAGTCTGATTCCAAGGAAACAGTTTTGCATTATGTTTGATAGAGTTGTTCTAGTTTTACTATCGCTACCTTTTTAAACAATACCATGTACATATACAGTGGTGCCTCGTACTTCGTACTTCTTCCGTTGCACGACGCTGCTCGAACTCTGAATTGTTCGAGGTATGAATACAATTTTCCCATTAGAAATAATGAAAAGTGGATTTATCCGTTTCCAGACCCTAATTCGAATCCATTTGAATAAATTTAAACAGCAAATACTTATAATTCAAGGTAAAAAGAACACAATGCCCTGAAAACAGTCAAAGCTCGATACTTCGACGTCCGAGATTGAACTGACTCATGGCAAAATCCCTATTGAAATAAAAGTATTAAACTTCTTTTTGCTTTAACTCGGTTAAGACAAAATTCCGGTCAGCCCAAGTTCTTTTTTCCGGCTCGAGGGCCCATTCGGCGTCAGTTAACTTGAGTACGTTAGTAAAATCCATACTATGCGCGCAGTTCGAACGTCGAGGCATCGAACTATGAATGGAATTTCTCTCAAATTCAGAGTTCGAGGTCTGGATTGTTCGACGTCAGAAGCACCACTGTATATATATCTTTTTCTGTTATTTAGATTACCCTTATGTATCTTCGATTTAGTTTCCCATAGAAAACTGGCCATTCAATAGAAATTAATCGAACGACTGCGAACATGACAATGTGCAGAGCGGTTACAAACGACGTCCAGAGATCAACACTCCAATACAACTAAAGAATAATATTATTTACTGAATTCAAATTTTACTCACAATCGCCACCGCACAATTTCGAACTAGGAATAATTTACCTTGCAAAAAAATGGAGCTAGGTTCCAATTGTCAAATCCCCATGTTCTTCTGTACAGAAACAGTGGACTAATGAGGGCAGAGGTCAAGTCAGAGACGCAGAGGCTCAGGATGAGAATATTAAACACCGATTTTCCGGATCTGTCACTGTTGAAAAAATGAAGTAAGTATAGAATATATAAATAGTAAATTTTGAGCTCTACTTTCAAATTCTTACTTCAATTTCGGCGAAACAGTGATGGTAACAATCGTTAATACATTCCCAAAAATTCCCAATACCATCAGCGGCAACAGGAAAATAGCAGCGACGATTATATCGGCCTCCGAGAACGGTCTGTTGTAGACTCTTTCATGAAACACAGAAGGAAATGAATAAGTAATGAATTTTGTCATATGTTTTTACAATAGAATAGTACAAGTACAATAGACTAACCGTGTACTAGACCCATTTGAAAGCGAGGTTAAACCGAACGCCGATGTATGATTTAAAATCTCTGTGTATTCAGTCATTATATAAATTTTAGACTCTATAAAATATTCCAACAAACAGGGATGTATTTTCTCAACAACTCTGATGCATATCAATATAGTTACGGTAGTCTTATGTCGTTCCCACACAGCTAAGCATAGCGAGTAACCTAAACTTTCGTTTTCTTGCAATAATAATACTCGTCAAATAGTTGTCTGTCTGCCTACTGTGATACCATTATCTCAGCGACCTGATAAACTAGATAATGACCATAAACAACTGCGCAGAAATCTTTCGCGACTGAAAAATCAATGTTGATTTTCACACGAGATAGTCCGCCTCGGTGACTGTCTGTGACTAAATAAATCACGGCATAAAAATAAAGAAAAACAAGAATCCTCAATGCGTGGGGATCCGAATGACGACGATAATGGAAATATAAAATAGGAATATTTTTTCTGAACCAGAACACTTTTCTCCACGCAAGGTAACATATACAATGTGACGTATTAAAACGTTATCTGAGTCTAAACATGGATTTCAGTTCAGATCGTGAGATGGACTGAATATGGGGCTAATAAATATTCTAAAAATTAACCGACTTGATTGAAAAACGAACTAAAATAGATTGCACTTTTCAAACGTCACAGGAAGTTGATGGTGTTCAGACCAAATATTCTTCAAACATGACATTACTATCGAAAGTTTAAACCTGTCATTGCACAATGCTCACTAGGTAATCTGGATCGATCGATCGATTTACTTGTAGCGAACGTTTGTGTAACAAATCTCCATTTAAGTCTCCTAACAATATTTACAACAAAATATGGTCATATTGCATTCGGAATGACGTGACTTGGGATATAGTACAGTATATTTGGATCATTGTGTTAAGTTATTTAATGCACATTAACACACTAACACAGGGCTTCCCATACTGTGGGTCGCGCGACGAGTTTCAGGGGTCGTACACCTATTTCACACAAAGTACTACATCTATATAAATTGTACTTTTTCTGACTTTCGAAACGCGATTATTAAAACTAGTGCAAGATATGAACCTTAACGTAGTTGTAGACTCTACGTCTACGTAGATACCAATAGTGCGACTTTGTTACGTGTATATTTTGAACTGTTTATCACTGTCAAACATGTACGGTAGCGGAAAATTTTATTTTGATAAATTTGAAGAGCTCGCTAGCCAAAAAAGTTTGGGAAGCCCTGCTCACTAACATGCTTCAAAATCCTCGAAGTCTAAATCTGCCTCGCACGTTTCTGTTACAGTCAGTTCAGTCATTATGAAATAATACGACCTTTCCACTATAATCTGAAATACAAAATCTACCCAAATTCAAATTCTGAATTATAATACTATGTCACCATAACATCCTTCTCGACCTTGTTGAAGTAATCAGGATCTCATGTTTGGTTAACGAAATATTTCCCGTTTTTAAACATAAGAAATGATGCATGTAGATCACTGGTTCTTAACCTTTTTCCGATATTTGCCTAGGTTAGCGTCCCCCTAAACCTATGCTATACTGATCTTAGCGAGATTTTGCTAAGGTAAAAATATCGGTTGCAATATTTGACATACAGAACCTCGAATTTCCATTATCATATATTTGTAATCTACTTCACGGCTTGGTTACCATTTTTTTACTATGCTGAATCATTTTTCGACCAAGTATAGAGATTGATAAGCCAACAGCACTTATTTTATTTCCTACCAAATATGGGGATATTTATGTAGATATACCAGGCTCATCCACTAAAGAGTTACTGCGTACAGTAAGAACCATTGATGAAGACTATCCAATTTGGAGGCCTCTAATATCTAACTTACAGTAAACTGAAAATGCAAGTGCCGGAAGAAACACTAAACATAACCTCATGGAGGTGGGGCACCGGATTCTTACTGATCACGGCGGAGGATGTTTTCCTGAGACGTCGATACTCCTACATTTTCTTAATGTTGTAGGAAATGAAATGGGATGCAATTTCTAACGTTTATAATACTCGAACAGTAGATCCAACTTTCTGACAGCTGACAGCGAACCAGGAAATAAGGGATACATGGACAACGTCATTCAATTTTCAAACTTCTCTAGAACTGCAGGTACGAAGACAAAGTCGCTAAACTTATAATCAGTATGAGCATACACGGAATCATAGTGTCACTATTATGAATACATTACTCATCACTAACAGTGGTTCGTTAGAGTAACATTCGTATCAACTTCATATTACTCATTTCTGTATTGTGTTTTGTATGTATATACTATGCTATTTCCTTTTCGTTGATATATAATAGAAAACCGAAGGTTGAATAATAATCTAAATGTTAAATAATGATCTGAATAATAAGAGGAATGGAAAAACCATTTCCGATATAAAATACTGTCACGAACAACAAGTAATTTACTACATACCAGGCACACAGTCAAACATTGCATGGCTGTATATAGCATCGACAAACTAAACGACAATTTTACAAATAAGCACGGAAGTGAAACCACTGCATTTAACACACTGCGATGAGTAAGCAAATATTTCTATTTAACCTGCAGCAGTACAGCACAGCGTTCCAAAAGAAAACCAAAAACAAGAATTAGATGATAAAATCTGTCATGACACCAGCCCTGGATTAAACATTAAGCAAAATAAGCACGAGGGCGTCATGCATCAGAGTTTTCTCCAGTGGTGGATTTAGAATGGACCACGGTGCAAGTGGTGCAATAAATAATTCTTGTTGTAATTTTTAGTTCATTTGAAAAAAAAAATATTTCACGAATTGGTATTGTTTTCTATTCGAATTGCATGTATATGGAGGCTCCGTAATCTTTTCCGTGCTTGGGGCACCGTATAGGTCTTAACCCGGCCCTGGATGGAACACCGATGCAGTGTCGTCATCCAAGAGCCCTCTTCTCATCACATTGCTTCGGATTTGGTCGGTGGGATATAATAAATTATATACAACAAACAACCATAGGATAAGTTAGTGAATTAAACTTGCATCGTATGACAACGAGGCGGTATGCCCTGAGGAAATACAAGCGTACATCATAATCCATCACCAGAACTATATATACCAGAGAAGGAGAAACAAATAGTATTTCATTTTGTTATTAAGAACAACTAACTTAAAAGAATCTCTATCCTTAATTAAGAAATGGTAATCAGGTGATGATGTCAAACTTGTAGCCTACAGCGTTGAAACATTAAAATTATTGTACCTCTTCAGCTTAAGTATATAGTTACATCAATTCAGCGTAGGTATCTGTAGCGTATACGTCAAAAAGATTTTCTATATTTATAGAACTGATATTGAGGGAGAATGGGTAGCCCTTCAAGATTGCTTTTAGTAGTTGTCCTACTGGGATTGGTGGCTAATGGCTTTGCACAGGATGAGGAGGAGCTTCTTGCAAATCCACAAATACGAGGTTATGATTCCAATATGATTTTGATAAAAGCATTCAGAAATGCAGAGCTAGTAAAAGGTCATAACCAAGAGTATTTCCATTCTAATCTTAATAGCAAGACAATTCAAGTGGCTGAAGTGGACAAAATGCTCAGCTACCTGCGGTGGGGGATACAAACTGCGAAAAGCTGAGTGTTTGAAGACAACGAGTGTACAATGCGATTTACTTACGAAGAAACGTAGATGCAACCGGCAACCCTGCCCAAAGCTAGGTACCTTTGTCCTTAACGAGTTAGCCATTCTATTATCTTACGGCGAGGCAGTTTTATCGAATTGAATTCATTTTCATTTTTAACAAAATTCCACTGCTATGTAGCGTTCGAACCGTGGACTGACTGGTCACAGTGCTCACAAACGTGCGGTTATGGCACTAGGACCAGAATGCAAGAATGCATTGGCGGTATGTCGGCTACTGCCAATGCAGAAGACTGTCTTAACACGGAAACTACGTCCTGTAAGATGCAGGATTGTCCACCAGGTGAAGATCGATTGCAATATTTTTTTTTTGCAAACGAACATAACGTACACACCGCTGTAACGTTTCTATTGGTCTACCAGCATGGGAACCTTGGACCGAATGGTCACCCTGCACGAAACCTTGCAGAGGGGACAGATTCAGAGTAAGAGAATGCTCGGAGCTTACCGGTGAAGATGACTGCGAAGAAACACAAGCAGAGAAATGCGATACAGCAGTCTGCACTGGTAACGCATATTTATCTAGCAACGAATGTACGAACTGATCCTCTACCCAGTGATTTTATATTTATTCTTTCATTCTGATGTCCGTGTGACGAAGTAGATAATAATCCCCACCACCAGCTTGATTTAGACAAACTAGTTGAACTGATAAAACGCAATATGTTGCAGAAGACATGCGTGTTTCACCCGAAGGAAAACCAACACCAGAGGGCACACCAGAGCCAGAGCCGGAAATGTTGCCTTCAGGTAAAAAAGCAATGACACTAACCCAAAACAAATAGCGTAATTAATACTTCTCGCGTAATTACTGAACTGAGAGTTTTAATCTAGCCTACTCAAAGATCCCAGTACTATAGGCAACGTTCACCAATCCTAAACAAAAATTCTCTTACAGAAGTACAGAAACGACATCCTTTTTCGGAACGCTAATGATTTCGAAGCTCTGTTTTTATAATGTGCAGAATATTTGGATACTATTTCAATATAGGATAAAAATGACCTGTCAACTAATTGAAATACAATCACAACTGCGCGGCAAAAGTATTTATATGATACATAAATCTAATGCAATGTATTTACAAATGAAACTAACGCTACACTTCAAGGAAAATGGTCTACAAACAAAATAACATAGATAAATATAATAGAACTAATGTATTGACTCCAAAAATAAAGGATATTCTTTTTTCACTGACAGAATCGTTAACAACTAGCCCGGAGACGGCAGCGGAAGGCGGGCCAGAACCGGAGCAAAAATTGTCCGATAATGATACATATTCAAAGGTTTCAACATTGGAACCAGCTATCATCAGTCCAACCCCAGGACCAGAACCATGGCCAGAAACAACAACACCAGGTCCAGGCACATATCCAGAACCGGAACCTGAAACAGAACCAGGGCCAGAAACATCACCACCAGGTCCGGGAACATACCCAGAACCGGAACCTGAAACAATAACACCAGGCCCAAGGA
>QRAM01000852.1:0-20888 GCA_013436055.1 Halocynthia roretzi | reverse complement strand
ATTACGTTTGTTTCTACGTGATCTTCCGAGTATCGAACGAAGATAGCAGAGTTCCTTCTTGTAATCAGGAGTGTATTTGTAGTGATTTACACGACAGAATACGAAATAGACTAACAATCAACTCTCGACCCAACGTGAACCGCAACATTGGTGCCCCCAGTCACGAACAACAATTATAAAACAAACTTCTGAAGAACCTAACGACAATTGTCTAAAAACGGTTCTCCAATTAACCGTTCATCAACGACAATTGTCTAAAAACGGTTCTCCAATTAACCGTTCATCATTCTCGATATAAAATCAACAAGAAGAGGACAATTTGCACTAAAGGACATTCGAAGAAACGGTAAATACCAATTAAAAACCTACCGACGCAAAAATATCACTCTTTCTGACGCAAATACGATTGTAACTGTGGACGAATTGGACAAGTGGACTCGGCACAGCAATACGACCGAACGACGTAAAACACTAATAAAACCTTTTTTATTTCTCGTATATATCAGTTTTGATAAGATATTTAGACACTATAAAACATATTAGAAATCATATAGCTTGAAGTTGTAAAATTGTGTATTGTATTTTTTTTAAAACATGAAATTTTTAAAATATAAATACATATAAAACTATTGATCGAGTATAGAGCCTCTTGTTTTTCGTACAAAGATAGTAATTAGTAATAATAAAACAAAATATATTACTTCAATCCTGTGCTTTAGACATAAAATTTTTGCAGTACTCTTCTTCTCAGCTCTGCCCAAAGAAGTTCTCTCTCTTTCTGAGCTCCAGCTAACATTCCCCTATTTTCTTGTGCTCGCCGTGACAAATAGGGTATGACTTCTCGTACTGGGCCAAAGGGGACATATTTGAAGACGCTATGACCTGCCTGACCTAAAAACATAACATTATTGAAAACTTTGGACATAAGGTCAGTACCCATTACAAATTGGCATTTCTACTCCCAAGAAATATTATGTGGATACAAGATAACTTGAATTTTGAAAAAAATGAGGACAGGTTCTGCAAACTTCTGTAATTTTGGTGGTTCACAAGAGCCAGTGCTAACAACTTGATTCCAAACAATAGATAAATTTTCTATTATTGCTAGAGGCTTGGAAAATTTGAACATCTGCATTTTTTGACAAGCTTTCCTCCATATCAGGCTCAATAGTAATTCTGGATACGACTATTCTTGAAAATACATGTTTCAAATTTTTCACACTAAATTGGCAAAATTTTCGATTGGAATTCCATAAAATACTGATTTGTTGAAAAAGTAGTCATTATACAGCCCCAGTGAAAAAATGACTAGTGTGGAATGAATATCTTTAACTCTGAAATTTGTTTGTAGTGCCTTTGGACAATGTATAATCTTCCATGCCATTGCACTGTACTACCGGTATCTATTTTGTCACATTTGCTGTTTTGTCCCTATCGGTTTCAGACCTTTATAGACTACAGGAAATGACAGCTAGGCATGATCTACTATACATTAAAAAACTCACCCAAAGGAAATGTTACATGATCGCACATTCCTAGCAACTGGCCAAAAAACACCTGCTGTGAATCATTGGAGATATTTAAACCATGCATCCTAGAAAGAAAATATAGAGAAAGTACAATTTTGTACTGTTGGCAAGTTTACTGATTGTTCAATGGTCTTGAAATTGGGTACACTTATATACTGCATCCTATATTATGAATTTATTTAGGCACATGACAAAGTGACCTCAATTTGCCCCTTTAAGTACTTTGGTTGACATAACATGTTCCCTAGAAAATGACACTTGGCAGCGCAGTCCGCTGCTAGTACGTAATGAAATGGGAAGTAAGTTTAAATTTTCAACCATACAATTCAAAGTAACTTTGTATAGCATACTTGAAAGTGTTTTCAGAGCACTTTGGTCGACATATCAGGTCGCCTAGAAAATGGCATTTGGCAACCATTTTCAGGCAGCGCAGTCAGCTGCTAGTACGTAATGATATAGGAAGTAAGTTCAAATTTGCAACCACACAATGCAAAGTACCTTTGTAGAGCATACTTGACAGTGTTTTCATTATGACTTGCCACCATAATGTTTATTCTACCATGAACCTTTAAGTTGTCCAACAAGTAATCGAGTGAGGTGAGGTAGTTGCTGGAATAAAAAACATTGATTAATATTATTACATAATGATTTCAAGCATCACACATAATTAGATATACAAACAGAATAATATCAGTTACAAATAGAATCTTACTTCGTTGTTGCCTCGTATGTTGGCTGAATAGGATCTTCGTAAGTCAATTCAGCTGCACGTTCACGTTCCTGTTCCATGTATGCCCCACGAACAAGTTTACAACCAAAAATGAAGTTCTCTCGTTGAGCAAGTGCCATGTCAAGCATAATCGTGTCAAATGTTTTCTGAAATATAGATGGTTACAATCATAATGAGAAAGAAGCAATATCAACGCAATCTAGTGAATGTAAGAAAACAAGTTAGTAGCAGGATAATTAAACTACTGTCGAATTCCATAACATTTGATTCTCAAGGATTCTATTTGATTGTATATCCGTGAATGTGGGGCTAGGATTATGCTTTTTCTTGTCAAATGAATTTTTCCATGGTTTGTTATAGAGTACCAAACCAATTATCCGCCTTAATGGATTTCACGATTTTCCAGTACCAAAGTATCTAAAAGGTATATATCACGAATAACGTGCGACTTTACGTAAAGCATTATGGGACACCGCCACACGTGTCACAAAAGAAATGAGAAATTCAAAATTCTTTACACGACATAATCTCATGTCCTAAGCAGAAATAACGGACAACTGAATAATTGAGATGGAATTAAGCAAAGTAAAACTATTTTAATCAAAGAATTAATTAATTAACTAGCACAAAACGCATGGAATGTTACCGTTTTGAGATAAACACGTGAATTGCATGAGTGCAGACTGCGCTTGGTCGGAGAAGCGCAGTAAATTGAACACGTGCTATTCCTTAGAATTCTTAGAAATCGATGACCTCAGATAGCAATGCTATCTATTGCCTCCCGTTACCTCAGTCACTGTGTACCATGTGTATGACGGCGCCCGTACTGCGAATTTTTACTCGTCGTACGATGCAAAAAAATCACAAATGGCGGCTCGTAAAACAAGTTTCTCTTACAAAGGGTCACTAGTAGTGTGAGATTCTACTGTACACAACTGTGGTGACTCGACACGTGAACAATGCGGCGAGTGAATGAAGCCCACGCGGCATGAAAGAGTAGCACTAGTCTGGTGAGGACTCGCGTGCTCGAACTATGAAAATAGCACAGGGAAAACTGCCGGTTTTCTGGTTCGTCCGGATTTCACGATGGATAATTGGTTCAGTACTGTACTACTGTTTCCAAACACTATTGATAAATATTCTTCTCATAAATGAATTCAACGGATAGCGGTTTAAGAAGTAAAGACATATTGCAAAATGTTTGGGATAGATGTATTTTATTTTAATTTTTTTAGGCACATAAATTACTCTCAAAAAGCCTATGTGACTGAAATTTCTTGTGGTTATATAGAGAGTAGAATTTAATGTATGATTGTGGGAGACATGCCATGCCCCTAGTATCACTTCCTAAACATGATGTTCAACGGTAGAAAATATTACTGTTTTAGATTTTAAGGGAATATAGAGATCAGCAGACTAGCACTAGAGTGAAAAAAGAGAAGTTTCATTACATGGTGAGATTAGGAGGTACTACTACTACTAGGTAAAGAAAACTTAATAACAGTATAATGATAAGATTGTGACTTTTAATGCTTGCATTTGAGATCATTGTAATAACAAGAATTGTGTTTGATGATATGAACCTATAATATAACTGGAGAATACAGACATCAAATGTTTGATTGATTTATGCCTCACTAATGAGCATCATTTAACTGAAGTATAACATTTTTTAGCATTCTCTCTTGTTAGCGTGACTGTATTTGTAGTGTTTACACAGCAGAGTATGATATCAACTAACCCTACACCAGCTTATAAAACCCTACATTGGTAGACGCCCGAACATAAACTCTACAGTGACACATTACACTCAACGGTCATAGTTCTAGGAATATTCAATGAAAAAAGGGTTGCGCAAGAAATGTCGAAAAGATTTCATCGTGGAATTAATATGGAAAATAAAAATTGCTATCCTATGCCCATACCCAAATGAACTTCTATGTATAGGCTATAAATACCATACCATGCAGAATACAGCATTGTGAGTAATATTCAGAGAAAATTTGGTTGTAGCGATATGCTGTATAACATTCATTCTGCAGATTTTATTTTGGTCATCATAGTCATATTTTGAGTCTTACCTTAAGATAACACTGATAGGTATTTAGTATCACTGGTTTATCCTTATTAAACCGCCTCATCATCTCTAAAGTGAAACGGCTGATAGCTGGTTGAAAATACGTCTGTTCAGCATCAACCATCAGTCGCACACCCATGCTCTGTGCTCTGTTGTAAAAGAAAATCAATCATTGAGTTGCAGTAATCCATGAAATAGTGATGAAAGTTTAATCCGGAATTTGTATATATTGTTATTGTTCTTGTAGAAAAAGAACAAGGGCATCATTAAGCAATAGTTTAAAAAACTTATTCTGTCACTTCGAATGCACCTAATCCACTAAGGCAGTGGTTCCCAAACTTTCTAAGTAAATGGCCAACTTATTGAACGAACTAAAGACATGTGGCCTAGTTGTTGCCAAACAAATGCCATTGCTTCGCCAACCTTTCAGTTTTCACGCGAATTTTTATCAAAATTTTACAATGGCTGAATGGGCATAACCATAAGTGATATTTCAAACTTAAAAAAATACAGTAATAAATGTTTATAATTGGAAAGCCACACGGCACATAGTCTGTTCAAAATAGCTCTGTGGCCCACTAGTGGGCCATGGCTCCCAGTTTAGGAAACACTGCACTAGGGGCTTACAGTAGAAAAATAATAATAAAGCAAAATATTGGAATCTTTTGCATATGAGAATTCTGCGCTACTCGCAGCACATGTGACAAGAGAAAATCGAATGAAGAAACATCACAAGTCAAGTCAAAGGTTAACGAATGTGAACCAGCACAAGAGATCTCGTAAAAAAATCATGTATTATCAGCTTTGTAGGATAATCCGCACCCTTGATTTTTTTATAGAAAACCATGTAAAACCCACGGTTAATCCATCCGAAAGTATGGTAGGTAAATCGGCAAGATTTCTAGGACACAGGCTAAATATATACTTGAATTATAAAGAATAAAAAAATTGGAAGAAAACGAAAATGGTTTTTAACAAATACAAATTAAAACAGAGTCTGTTTACGCAATGTTAATCTAAATCCACTAATCTTGAACTGAAGATGTTTAAAAATTGCTAGTTCCATGAAGCCTGATAAACGATACCTGCAACCTGTATACAGTAATTTTCCATATCAGTTCTTGCAGTATGGTTAACCAATTCTGAATAAGTAATGTGGAACACCTGCATATAAAGCAAATTACCGTTGAGCTAAAGTATCCATTCTCTGCAACATTCGTCGCATTTGTGCTTCTTCTTCATCTGATATGTGTGGCATGAGTGACTCCATTTCTCCGGTCTGTAATACAGTAATTTTGTTTTCAAAAATCTGGACAAGTTTACCTTTTGAAATAGGGCATAAAAAGCCCAGCATTCATAATTACACCGACCTCTTTAGTATTTTGATTCATCTTTCTACTTTGAAACACATCATATATCTCTACACTATATTGCTACCAGAATAGTTTACACAAATGTCATAAATATATGGTAAGAATATTCACTCAAAGGAGCAGTTCCTAAACTTTTTGGGCTGTGCCCCTTACGCGGACCATTGACACCACCAATTGAGCTTTCCGCGAGCGGCATAAATTCGGGTTGCGGGCCACATTTGGCCCGCAGTCCACAGGTTGCACACCTCTGGGGTAAATAATCAGCAAAAAAAGGTTTTTAAAGCTTTTTCTTCAGTCATGTCCCCATGCAATTCCTACACGCCCCCCAGTTCAAGGACCACTAACTTAAAGGGATGCAATTGATTTCATAAGACATAATTATTAGATAATTCTAGAAATATGTTATTCATATTTACAACATAGTCACCATATTTCATTGAGGAAAAAATACCTGAGGGTTCTGTGCAACAAATATTTTACAGAATTTCTTGTCACCCGAAATCAACTGATTCCAGTCAAGCAAGTCCACAAAACCAGAGTCATCTTGATCCATCCATGTGAACCAAGTTTTACTGTCATGGCGACTCATCAGAATTCCAAGGCTCTCTGCCTTTCTCTAAGTGAATTACAGTATAACATATCCGCACAAAAAAATTACATACATTGAAAATCTAATCTAACATATAATATAATCAAGTAGATGATAGCTATAACAAATGAAAAATATAGTTGAGTACTCATATACTGCGTTTCCATTGCCAAAATTATTAGGTACTTGAAGAACCAGGTTTTTGGGGGATCCCCAAGTCCCACTTTTTAGTCCAAGTGCGTCGAACGAGAATTACGGTATTACTGCCTGGCGAGACAGCATACTTAAAACAGTACATTGTACAGCAGTGTTTAAGAAAGGAAAAGTATGGTAGTACAGCAATATCCTTCAAATTGCGACCGCCCTAACTGTTAATATTCGTGAATAAGTTATTTGGCCTATTTACTAACTATGCTAGAAGAAAGGGCTTTCTGCTGAAGTAAAAGCGCTAACACAGCGTTGAGACGTTCAAATTGAGACATTCAAAGTCTGCACTCAACTGTCAAGCTTGCTAGCCATGCTCAGATAACTCTTAAATCAGTTTAGATTTCCCTTATAAACTGAAAAACTACGACTGCTGAACTTTTATAACTACTAATGCTACAGTACCTACAGTACCTATTTTGGCGTGCGTCATTTGTGTCACTTCCTTATAAGGAAAGTACTGGTACTTGAAGTACCACTTATTTTAGAAATGGAAACGCACTAATATATGAACAGAATCCGCTCCAGAGCCCATTCGTTAAGCAAATTGTTTGTTATGCGAGTAATATTACAAATAAAAAGAGGTTATCCGTTCCAAGGAAAATACACTAATTGAAAAAGAAATACATGAATTAAGACCAAATAAATAAATACAGAAATAAAATAAATATACATGCACCAAACGTAAAATTTTCATCTCTAGAACAAAATCATTCTGATTTACCTGGAATCTATCAAGATCAAATCCCTTTTTTAAGTGACTAACATTCTTGATTGATAACATGTTGAAAAGTTCTTCTGCTCTCATCAAAGCTTCTGAGAATTGTAGCTGTAGAACAAATGTTTTAAAATAATTCAAAGTCCTGAAATTACAGTACAAATGATATATATATTCTGGTAACTAAGTATCCTTTGGAATGTACATTTTGTTAGAATTATGATGCAAACATATACAGAAAAATATAGTACCAAAAACTGAGGCCTTCCTAAAGCTGTCAATTTGACTGCAGCAAACCCATTGAAAGACGAAGCAGCACTCGCATCAATGCATCTGAGATTAAACAATATTTATGTTAGGGTTCGCCGTTTAACTCAAGTTAGTTTTTCACATTCATACTGCAATTGTTGGTAGAATTGTAATATCAATCACGCGGATATAAGTATTTTCTCTATAACCGACTTGACTATGGAGAGTTGGTAATTTTTGAGTACTCATTTGGGAAAAATCATGGCTTATACTTAAGAACCTACGGTACTACTAATACAGTATGTACCGTACTTTAAAAATATCTTCATATTTTGATCACACTTTTCTTCATCTTTGTAAAAGTATGTTCGTGCACTCACAACCTTACGTCGGCGATCACCAAATTCCCTATGAGCTCGAAACTTTGTATGAATTGTCCCTTTAAAAATATATGGTTATATTAATACCACAAAGCATAGTAATTTAATATAAAAACATCAAAATTAACAAACAGACGGCAAATGAAAATTGTTCGGTTATTACATGAGTGAAGATCATGTTTACTAATACATAAGGTTAAAGGGTAAGGGTAAAAGATTAGCAATCTATTTTGTTGAGGTATCCATCATTGTAATGAATGATTGTTCCATGTCATCCATAAGGTAAATACTTTTTTTCCGAAGCTTGAACCATGCAAACCTTATGTGCTTGCGCCTTGTGCATCGAATTTGCAAAACGTTGTCGTAAATCAAAAGATCCTTTATTCTGGCCAAAGGGCCCATTTAGTGTCAATTAGCTCGAGGTCGTTGATAAAATTTGAATGTCCAAGCATTGTTCAAACACTAAATGCTTACCACTGTACTTCAAATTTCGAAGTACAGTGGTTCGAAATACTAGGAACCAATTTTCAGATATAAAATATTACTTTTTTCAATTCTGATGAATCTTCAATTTTTAGGAAAATAGTGAAATACGGAATAATGAAATACAAAAACAAAGGACATCATTTGTTCTTGGCTAATTTTTTGGGTTCCCTATTCCAGAAAGTGTTTTTGCGGTAAATTAGCCAGGGATATGTGATTTGGAGTTAATATTGTCTCTCAAATTTAGCCTGTGCATTGAGATAGATGAAGTGAATTTCGCAAATTCAACACTGTTCAAGGTTAAGTTGGGGCAAATACTGTCGGAACTATTCCGAGGATTGCGATATTGCGGAATAAATTGGTTGGACGCTGGTTTTCGTAATAAAATAAATTATCTGGTAACTGTGAGAATATTCTAATATTGCAGTAGAATTAACGCTACACCTTTTTACTCTTTCGCGAAGCACAGAAAAGTATTCATGAACTATTATTTTACTGCAGCTACAAACGACAGGTGACTAAATAACGACTGTTATTAGGATAAGTGAAGCTTGAGGTCGACAACATTTAATCACTAGTTTCATGTCTATGGTTAACTACCACATAATTGCTTACTGAACAGACACCTTGTCATATCTATCAGCCCCCAATCAAATGTTTCCTATATTGCCATTTATACATTAACTTGGCATGTTGGATGATGGAATTGGAGTTATATTTTACCTGTCTGTGAATGATCCGCATCGGAAATGCATGAATTCATTTCCAAATCTTTTGCCTCTTCTTCAGAAATATCCTCCTCGACAGCATAATCCAAAATAGCTCCAACTCCAAAGTCTTGCATTCTATGAATTACAGGCTACAAAAAATGCAAGTAATCGCTTATAGGAAAAAAAATTGCTAAAATTTATAGGATTGGAAAGGATAAGATGTTATTACCTGTTAAATTTAATTTAAATACAGTGGATCCTCATACTACGAGCGACTTATAACACGAGTAACTCGTTATACGAGCAGCCATTTGTGAATATTTCTGTTTCATACGACGACTACAGATTCACAGTACGAGCGATCTCCATACACTATGGCAAGGTAAAGGGAGTTAATAAATAGCGTTTCTCGCTGACTCATCGATTTGTAAGAAAGAGAGAGAAAAGAAAGAAACAGCATGTGTAGAATTTACCGCGCTTTACTCACCAAGCGCAGTCTGCACTCGCTTGATTCACGTGTTTATTTCGTCGCAGTAACGTCCCGAGCGTTTTCTGCTGGTGAATATTTTGTGTTTCGTGCATATTTTGTATTAACCATGGGTCCAAAAAAAGTAAGTACTAAAGGTAATAGTGGTAAGAAGAAAAATCTTATCACAATAGAAGTGAAGAGTGCCATAATAGATAAACATAAGAAAGGAGTGCGTGTAGTGGACTTGGCACAGCAATACAACCGAACGACGTCGCCGATCTGCACGATCATTTCTTGTATAATCTCTTATGTTCTTATTACATATACACATATGTATTATTATTTTAATTTTAACTGTACGTTTCTGTTCAAAAATACTTTAACAAAGGCATTTTGCGTGGTTTTTGGAGCCTGGAACGGATTAATTAGTTTTCCATTAATTTCAATGGAAAAACGTGTTTCATAATACGAGTGAATCGTTATACAAGCCCGGTCTTGGAACGAATTAAACTTGTAGTAAGAGGACCCACTGTACAGTATTCTAATACCATATATGAATTTGTTCACAATGATGTAGTTTACCATGACAACACTTGCCATAAATACAGTATCAATTAAAATGACACTGACCAAATTCTGACAAGCAACATAGATTACTAAAATGTACATGTACTATTATAGTAGTTAAAGTCACACAAACTCAATAAACTAACCATAATATCTTCTTGATTTTCCCCTGCTACGAATTGACCATAGAATGTAGTCTTCATTAAATAGCTGAATAGCCGCTGTCGAAGTATTTTCTGTGCAACGGATGCCAACTATAACGATAATTTAGCAAATGAATAGTGACAGCAGTATGAAAAAAATTAAAGTTGCTTGTCCAGGTGTATAATTGCTTAAAGGAAATTCTGAAAATCTCAGAATACACAAAGGACTTTTCACATTATTTTTACACACTCGTGATGTCAGCTATGAAACAACACATAGTGAGTGACAATGTTAAGCATATATTCACATTGTGAATGATAATGTCATGTCGCCCCCCAAAACTATTTATCAGGTGTCCTTGATCACACTGAATTCTGACTCAAAATAGAGGTCCGTATTATACATGGGAATGAAGCTTTATTAGCTATGTGGATGTCATAGTTATGGTGTGTACATGAGTAAGTATAACATGCGGAAAATTACAGTAAAACATCTTGGTAGGATTTTTAGCTGTTCAGTAACTGTCTAGTTTCCGATTTTCAACTTCATCCTGAAATAGAATGAAACAGCCCGCGAAAAAATCTAAATTTATGATGTCTTGATCAATTTTCAGTAAACATCACACCAGAGTTAAATCTGGAGGAATAACCAGATCAATCATCAGTAAATAAACAACATACAGCACCGAATCAATCATCCGGCCTCCTTGGGACCAGAGGCTTCCTGGATTCCAAGATTTTCCGGTTTTCTGGTACCAAGGCATCTAAAAGGGAGATATGTCACGAAGAACGCGAGACTTTGCGTAAAGCATTATGGGCCACCGTCACATGCGTCACGAAAGGAAATTGAAAATTCTTTACACTACATAATCTCAAGTCCTAAGCGAAAATAACGGACAGATGAATAATTGAAATGGAATTAAGCGAAGAAAAACTAACGTCGTCCGTTCTACTATTTTAATCAAAGGATGATGTGATATAGCACTTACGCTCTTCGGACTCATTGTCAACACAAAAGAAAACGCACGGGCTGTTACCGCATTGATAAAAACACGTGAATTGCATGAGTGCAGGCTGCGCTTGGTCTGAAAAGCACGGTAAATTGAGCATGTGCTATTCCTTAGAATTCTTAGAAATCGATGACGTCAGCTAGCAATGCTATCTATTGCCTCCCTTTACCTCGGTCACTGTGTATCACGTGTATGACGGTCGCTTGTACTGTGAATTTTTACTCGTCGTACGATGCAAAAATACCCACAAATGGCGGCTCGTAAAGCAAATTTCTCGTACAAAGTGTCACTAGTAGTGCGAAATTCTACTGTACAGAACTGTGGCAACTCGAATGCGGCGAGCATATGAAGACCGCTCGGCTTGAAAGCGTAGCACCGGTCTGGTGAGGACAACACTCGCGTGTGCGAACTATGAAAATAGCGCTGGGAAAACTGCCGGTTATCTGGTTCGTCCAGATTTCACAAAGCCGGATAATTAGTTCGGTACTGTATTTATATGGATGCTGAGATGCTGAGATGCTGAGATGCTGCATCCACTGCATTACCATTTTAAGTCCAAGAATTTCCGAAATATCAGCTGTGGGCGTTTGATGCCGACAGTTTCAGATTGTGTAATTGTATTATTGTGATGTGCATAACTTTTATCATGAGATTACACACGGTTCAACTATAGTGGCCTGTATTTCCGAGATTTATGCAAAAATGGTCTGTATGACGAACAAATTGGCCACTCTCATCAACTGTGTTAGGCAATTCCTCGTATTGTATTGTGGTATCAAATTACTACTGGAAAGGCAAGGTTATTACACATCAAAAAAGCTAAATCATGGTAAATAAAACGCAATGGTGAATTTTACGGACGGTAACATATATACAAATAATGCCAAAAGTTGAGAAGATAGTTGAATCCTAATTTTCAACATTACTAACATACAATTTTATGGAAATATCAAGAGCATAGTCACAAAGAACAAGAGTTGTGACCACTGACACAGCAAAATCACTGGACTTTGGATGAAACTTAGGATCTTTTTAATAGGCATTAACCCGATGAACCTAATTATTCACTATATATTCCTTTCTTCGTCACAGATATCGTATTACAGGAGAAAATATAATGTTACTTTACAATAGCAAGGAATCACGACAGAATTTCAATCACAACAGCATTACACTCACAAGTTGCGTGTGTTGCTGACGCACTAAAGCTGACCACAAATTTTTGTTAGTTTACTAGTTATTCATTTTTGGCAGCAATTATACTAAATTAGATTTCCCTAATAAATGATCAAGCAGGTCGATAGAAACAGAAAGATAAATTTACTATTATCCAAAATTCTAATTCAATTACTCCATCAACGGACATAGAAATTGATTAAGTGATGCTGGTAATCAAGTTTGCACCTTAGGAACATCCAAATCTATGGTATAACTATCTAGATAATATCAAAATACCTGCATATTATAATCAACAAATTTGTTGACAGTACACAGTTGAAACACAAACAGTGCTCGAAGAATGTCAGAGAAACACTTGCTTTTGTATGCATTCTCAGTATTGGTGAAATCTATGTTCCAGTCCCTGGTATTATCGAAATTAGGAGATAACCTGAAAAACATAGCTTATTACAACAGCAGCATAAAAAATCAAATCTAAACCTATTAGGGCAGCATGAAAAAAAATCCTGCTACCTGAACAAGGTGTATTATTCATGCATAGCATTATAGTGATTATGTATTCGTCATTGCTGTAACAAATTGTCAATATCATATCATATCATAACATAAATTTAGAAATCAAGGTTAAAAATTGTATCAACCTATGTGCAGGTCTGTACCTTCTCGATATAGACAACAACAGAAACACACTCATTCCTTAGTGAAATGCAGTATACAGTTCATAATGTGACAAACCATCATAAAATGTAAATTGCAAAATCTCATCTGATTGGAATTTATTAGTCAATTCAGTTGAGCAATGCGAGGCAATGACATCATATGGATTTGAGCTTCTTTAGTCAATGGAAAAGTCAGAAGGTAATAGGAAAACCACACCGGCAAAAAATGAGTTCGCACTTCATATCACGCAACTCGGTAGAATATTTTGAAATTTAAAATCGTCATTTCTCCACCCCCTGACCCTTTACAGAAATATAAATGGTATTGCGAGGTTCTTTGAAGCTCCCTAGATCATTTGAGAAAGAGATAAAAGAAAAAAAATTATTCTAGGAGAATATCAAAATCCAAAGATGCCACCCCCAAATTTTTTTTTTGCCCCAGGGGCCAGGATATAATTAGAGTTTGGCTCAAAAGTTTCTTTACTCATTCACAAACGTATTCTGAAAATATTGTGACAGGTTGTGGCTTGTGTAGGTGGTCTAAAACGCAGCAAACTGATTTTTTTCACCCCGAAAATCGGTTTTCGGGGCCCCGTTCTCTCCCAAGGGCCAAGGCGTAATTGGAGTTGCACTAAAAAGTTTCTCTATGTACCCACAATTAATTCCTAAAAAAAATGGCATATGCCTGATTGTTTAAGTGGCCTACGGCGCATTTGAAATCTTAAAAATAGCGTTTTTTTTACCCCAAATTTCAATTTTTCGGTCCCTGCTCCTCTAAACTTTAAGGTATGTAATAATTCAAATTAATAACCCATGACAGCTGAGAAATTTAATAAAGGTATTTTTTACCAATACTAAATTGTAGGTGTATTGTTTCTGATTCTCAGACTTTTTTGCAAGGTGTTATCTGTTATCGCGCAACCCATTCAGAAAAGCTTAAGGAATGCCGACTTATCATAGTGTTGTTATATCGGTTCGGCATTTTTAGTGCAACTGAGAATCAGAAACAATTACAGATATGAAGCACGAGGACTCGATAAACATCACGTATTTTTTCCTTCGCAAAATCTGTATATATACACCTACAATTTAGTATTGGTAAAAATACCCCTATTAAATTTCTCAGCTGTCATTGGTTATCAATTTGAATTATTACATACCTTAAAGTTTTGAGGAGCAGGGACCAAAAAATTGAATTTTGGGGTAAAAAAAACGCTATTTCCAAGATTTCAAATGTGTCGTAGGCCACTTAGACATTCAGGCATTGGAATTTTTTTTTAGGGGAATTAATTGTGGGTACATAGAAAAATTTTTTTAGTGCAACTCCAATTACGCCTTGGCCCTTGGGAGAGAACAGGGGCCCAAAACCTATTTTTGTGATGAAAATAATCAGTTTGCTGTGTTTTAGACCACCTACACAAGCCACAACCTGTCACAATATTTTCAGAATACGTTTGTGAATGAGTAAAGAAACTTTTGAGCTAAACTCTAATTCTGCCTGGCCCTTAGGGCAAAAAAAGAAAATTTTTGGGGGTGGCATCTTTGGATTTTGATATTCTCCTAGAATATTTTTTTGTCTCAAATGATGTAGGAAGCTTCAAAGAACCTCACAATACCATTTATTTCTGTAAAGGGTCAGGGGGTGGAGAAATGACGATTTTAAATTTCAAAATATTCTAGCGAGTTGCGTGATCACTTTTCGCCGGTGAAAACCATAAACTACTTGGTAATTTGATTTGTAGTGTTAAATACCACTGTAGGCTGCGAGTTACATGATCCATACATATATATATCACTATCAACAATAAAATAAGTTTGGCAAATAATTTGACTCATATTTACCGCTTGTCGTTATCTGCACTTCCATCAACATTAGTAGGTGACTTTAGCAGCTTCCCTTCAGCAGATGAATTTTTTGGGTTAACATATTTGGTTGCAATAGTTTCAGGGGCTGCAGTTCTTGTAGAAGCAGTGCTGTCTGAACTTGATTTTCTCCAGCTACACCGAAAAAAACTGCGGATTGCTTTATTCACTTGAACATGACGGTATATGGACCTCCTCCTAGTAATGCTTAATGCTGAGTTTAAAACATTGCAGTGCATATTTAATCCGAAAACGAGATCCAGCTAACAGGATAAAAAAATAGGATAATGTAACCTTAGTTCGTTAGCAGTACGTTAACGTTAACATAAAGTCAGAATACAACACAACGTATCATCATGACTCAATTGAATTGATTGATAACTCAACTCATAAAGTAATCCAAACTAATTATCTAAACAACAAGCAGAGACGCCCTGACACTTCTTGAACCACAGCTGTCAGCAAAAAAATAGATGCACAACTACTCTCATGACACTACACTACTGAAGTAATCCTATCACACAGTTGGCTATCACACAGTTTGGGGCGGCAATGCCAATTATGCCCGGAATAGTGAATAATTAATTTCTCCGATTGTATTGATAGTACAGAAATAAAATTAATATATTTATTAATTTCAGGTGTCTTGCAACATTTTGCAATAAAAATTTAATTTTAAAATTCGTAAAAAAAAATATATACAAATCAATTATTATGCTAAATGTGCCTAATATCTGTCCCAGCCAATTTGAACCCTTTACAGTTGCCTTGTCAAACTGAAAATTTGTCAGAATCTTTTTAGGAATGTTATAAACATTCCCTGAAAGTTTCGTAATATTCTACCGGGGTAATCGATGACAATTTTTGTCTTGAAATACCGATATCAATCTTTTTTGACCCAAAATAAATGTACCTCGTCTTTGGGCCCCACATGTCCACACAGTAAAGTTGTCAGAGTTAAACTTTGTCAAACTTTTCGTAACAATACTCTGAACAATTCCTGAGATTTTTGTTCCGAAATTCACATTTTATCGAGGTCAATTCGTGTGATAAAAATTCCTCTTTTGACCCAAAAATTCATGTTCCTCTCTTCGGGCCCCACGGGCCTTTACAG
This sequence comes from Halocynthia roretzi, assembly GCA_013436055.1. Classification (NCBI taxonomy): domain Eukaryota; kingdom Metazoa; phylum Chordata; class Ascidiacea; order Stolidobranchia; family Pyuridae; genus Halocynthia; species Halocynthia roretzi. The sequence continues at coordinate 4,842 of QRAM01000852.1, read as the reverse complement.
TTGCCTTGTCAAACTGAAAATTTGTCAGAATCTTTCTAAGAATGTTATAAACATTCCCTGAAAGTTTCGTAATATTCTACCGGGATAATCGATGACAATTTTTGTCTTGAAATACCGATATCAAACGCCATAAGTGATGTACGCAAGCCATGAGCCCTCACGATTACAATTGTCGCGTCGCATATACTATAACGTTATCGAGCCCGAGTATGATGTAAAGTCGCTTTTAAGTCGCCCAAACCAATTACAATCGTCGGGTCGCATATACTCTCAACATATATTGGCTATCTTATACATTTACGGTATCTGGATCCGTGTTAAATATATTTTATACAGTCGCACAATAAATTTTGCGAACACTATTTGAATAAAACGAGAATTCGGTGTATATATTGCGTGGTGTATATGCGATATAACAAGTGTTACAACACTGGAAGCCGTCTACTACGGGAAATTGTAAATTCAACAAGTGCATGGTGTAATCGATTGCACTATCCTGTTACCATTTTGTACGAATGAAAAGTATTTTCCAATCTTTCCGTTGCACGGAGCGCTGTGGACTTATTTTGTTTGCGGTGAGGCTTTCCGTTAAATTAGGAAGAGGTATGCAATATTCCTCGACGGTCAACTGTACCGTTGTAATTGTATCCATTATTAATATTAGGCATTGACTCTATCAGAGACCAATTCTCACACGCAAGGGGGATACATATAAACTATTGTAATCGCTTTCCTGTTCAATGCATTTTTCCGTCGGTGTACCAGGCGTTTCTTCTTTCAAGTTGAAAGNTCTGACAAATTTTCAGTTTGACAAGGCCACTGTAAAGGGTTCAAATTAGCTGGGACAGATATTGGGCACATTTAGCATAATAATTGATTTGTGTCTATTTTTTTTTACGAATTTTGAAAATTAAATTAATTTTTATTGCAAAATGTTGCAAGACACCTGAAATTAATAAATATATTAATTTTATTCCTATACTATTAATACAATCGGAGAAAGTAATTATTTACTATTCCGGGCATAATTGGCATTGCCGCCCCAAACTGTGTGATAGCCAACTGTGTGATAGGATTACTTCAGTTACTACACTGCTTGCAAGGTAAAATAGTTATCACGCCATTCTCGAACAGCAATGCATGTGGGCGTGTTAACAATTGGCACACGCCCTTTTATATCAATGTCATTCTGGCAGAATAGTTGGTTAAAATTCAGTAATTCTGGAACGAGAGAAATTCACTCACACAAACCCTCTACACTCGCATCAAAACAACACTAAAAATGAATATTCATCATCTTACCTACTTTCCAGCACTCAAGCTTTACTTCTATACATATAACAACAATCTGCTTTCAATACTCTATCTTTTACACTTAAAAAATATTGCAAAATATTCCTAGGTTAGCGACTAAATCGCACTTATATATTCCTCACCCCATAAGGCTAGCTGAACGATGTGCGACACTATAACACAAATCCTCGATTTTACGTAAGTTCCGAAATTCGCGCTCGACCTTTGAACATGTCACAACAAACTACTATTAATACTCTATCGTTTAAAACTTAGAGAGTAGCGGAAAATAATCCTCGGTTAGTGATGCCTTACCTAACTTCATAAGACTAGCGGAACGATGTACGACACTATAAAATAAATCCTCGATTTACGTACGTTCCGAAACTCGCGCTCTACATTTGAACATTTCACAACAGGCTTGTATTAATACTCTATCGTTTACAACTTAGATAGTAGCGGAAAATATTCCTCGGTTAGTGACCAAATCGCATTTATATATTCCTTACCTGCGAGTGCTGTTTAGTCGCTAACCTATGAATAATTTGCAAATGTGTAAATAATAGAGTATTAATAGCTGTTTGTTGTGACATATTCAAAAGTAGAGCTAGAATGTCGACTCGTACCTAAAATTAAAATTTCGTTATAAAATGTCATGCATCATTGTTGTCACGCTAGCAGGTTAACTTTCGTGTTACCTTTCTCTCTTTTTCTCTCTCGCTCGCGTGTCGAGAATTACGATAATTTAACCAACTATTTTGCCAGAATGACAGTGGTTTTTATATCTCTATACACTATAGCCTCCTCTGTTAGATTGTATATGATTACTGTATACCCTAGTCTTTAAATACAGTGGATCCTCATAGTACGTACTTGAGCGTTTTTTCTGCGAGCGTTTTGTGCTAGTGAATATCTCGTATTTCGTGCATATTTTAGATTGATTTTGTAAGGGTCCAANACTTTAGATTGATTTTGTGTTAAACATGGGTCCAAAAATGGTAAGTACTACAGATAGTAGTGGTAAGAAGAAAAGCTTATCACAATAGAAGTGAAGAGTGCAATAATAGAAAAACATAAGAAAGGAGTGCGAGCAATACTGTTTCGGTTCAACTTTCAACTCCCTATAATATAACCGAACAACGTCGACAATCTGCACGATCATTTCTTGTATAATCTTTAATAATGTTTTTTATTACATGTACACATATGTATTGTTATTTTAATTTAACTGTACGTTTCTGTTTAACAATACCTTAACAAAGGCATTTTGCGGGATTTTTGGAGCCTGGAACAGATTAATTAGTTTCCCATTAATTTCAATGGAAAAACGCGTTTTGTAATACGAGTGAATCGTTATACGAGCCTGGTCGTGGAACGAATTAAACTCGTACTATGAGGATCCACTATACCTTGTCTGGAAGCACAGGCGGTTTTGGTGGTCGTTCACTGCGCCACCTAGTGCGGGTAGAACATTTTCTGAAATGTGTAACAACTTCTCGGTAACCGGTAACCGGTAACCGGTAACCGGTAACCAGAGTAAACAATAAGCATTGTCGTCAAATACAATTACACTGAATTATATCATGAAAGTTGCAAATAATTTGTCAATATTCATGTAAACTAAGTTTGCGTAGTGACTAACAATTGCTTGCCTACGAAATTTAAAGATTTCTATACTATAAACAATAAATACTTCATGGCACATACTACTAAAATACGAGGAAGGAAATACTGTTGCATCCTGCAATGTCCCCTTTCTTCCTCTCAAGGAATCGAGCCTTACGTTGTTCCTAATGGCTGCAAACAGCGATACGGTGTTGAAACAAGTAGATGTGCTGAATCTTTTCATCAAATAATAGGTCGTTACATTGGTCGGCATACATACATTGAAAGCGAAAATTCATACGAGTCCAAAAAATTGTAAAGCTTTCGTGCAGAACACTTACATTTTCAAGAGTGGCTTGTAATTCCTCGTATTCGACATTAACAACTAATTCTATCGCTTCTTCAAATAAAAGTATACCGTTTTAATAGAAAAAATCACAAACTGTATGAAAGCATACAACATAAATAGGTAATTATCTCTCAAATACTGCTCTAACTCATTTTGACAAAGGGCACTTGCATGCTAGAGCGGACAACATTTCAAAAAGTGTTCTACCAGCACTAGATATCTCTGTTCTTTTTCTCTCTCGAAAACCTAAAAAGAGAGAACCATCTGAGCTTCCAGACATGATTTACCACATGGAGTACGTGGGAGCCGCCGGAGTTTCTAGTCGCCGTCCATACCTGGGTTATTCTAGCCTGCGAAAAGATCTCCCGAGGTACTTTTCAATTAAACGTCCTCAATATGATTTCTACTGAACCAATTTTATTACCCAAAACCTCTGGGGAGAAATTACGATTATTTACAGAGGTACCCACTCTACATCCACACATATATACTTGGATGAGACCTTTGCATAGCAGTTGCGCGTGATGCAACTTACTTTTAGTCTGGCAATTGTGTTTCATATGTTAAATATCATTCATGAGTACACACAAACCTACCCACTACGACAAGGCAATAGCGTTGGGGTAAGTGAACTTTCAGTTAGAAATAAAATAACAATACATGTGTACATATAATAAAAAAATAAGTGATTATACAAGAAATGAAGAGGTTTAATTATGTTTTATTAGTGTTTGTATTGCTGTGCCAAGTCCACTACAAACACTCGTCTCTTTTTTTTCACTTTTATTGCAATAGCCTTTTTCTTCTTATTACCACTACCATTAACACTTACTTTCTTTTCTTTCAAAGAATTAACACATAATAAATAAAATAAATGCGCAAAAAATTCACTAGCACAAAACGTTCGGGATGTTACCACTACAAGATAAACATGTGAATTGAGCGAGTGCAGGCTTCGCTTTGTGGGAGGAGCGAGGTAAATCGAGAATGTGCTATTTCATAGAATTCTTAGAAATCGGTGACGTCAGCTAGCGACGCTATCTATTGCCTCTATTTACCTTGCCACTGTGTATAACGTGTATGACGGTCGCTCGTACTCCGAAATTGTACTCGTCGTACGAATCAGAAACTCACGAATGGCGGCTCGTGAAGCAAGTTTCTCGTCATGCATCTGTTAATCACGATAGTGGTAACTAGAATTGTACACAATTATGTAGAACTCGCGTCGTTGTAAATTCTAAACAATTGTGTCACATCATCACCATTAGCATCACCTTGCTGAGTTCATATCACTGCAGTATATCATCTACAATCTACATTCTAAATTATGTGTGATTGGCAGCAAACTATATATGTGCTACACATAGATACATGCCAATAACATGAGCTGAATTTTCAAGTCAACAGCACTGACTTCAGTTTTATCAGCACAGGAAGGTCTGTTACTTAATGAAGACTCATTGTAGGGACTGCGGGTTGATTTTACGTAATGATTGAAGCCTGACTGTCCCGCGTACCTACGTTGAGTGTCCCCCCCCCCCCCCTGCACGAGCTTTATTATGATCCACTTTATTCACTAGATCCAAGTCTTCGTA
>QRAM01000851.1:0-19676 GCA_013436055.1 Halocynthia roretzi | reverse complement strand
ATAAAATTTGTGTTCCTTCAAGTTCCTTATGCTTTCCGTTTAGATTAATTAGATGATTCGCTCGCATGCCTACGTGTGAATTCGTTTGAATGCATGTGTGAATGGATGAAACAAATTACAGTGACATTATTAAATAGAACTTGATTCTGTTGTTTGGTTCTTGTTCTCGTAATGGTAGTTCACGTGAAATAGAAATCATAAATCTGGAATACTTTGATATGTCATTACCTACAGATTAATCCTCATGATCAGAAAATAATTAGAATTATATAAATTTACAATTACAATACTCGTAATATGTTAAGCTGTGCGATACTATACCAGCAATCACATGCAGTAACCTTGCAAAGGCTCAAATGTCACAATATTCTGTCATAGTTGAATTATTCCCTTATATTCCAAGAGCTCTGATCTAATTACAGTTTTTACAACTGTAATTATGCAGTATTAAAATCCTGTCTCTCTGTCTAGTTGCAAATGCAAAAGCTTCAACGGGATATGAAGCAATATCTGCTAGCTATCAAAGGTATGTTGTTGAAATAATGTAATGAAAATGATCAATGATAACCGTGTATGGATTATTATGATAGTTTTCATTTTTTAAGTTATGAGTACAGCACACAAAACATTTTTCACCTCGTTGTATGAAGTTTATGATGATGATTGGGCAGGGAAAAATGTTGTTCATTCATTTTCACAAGTAAGTATGGTGTATTTCTATTGTTCTGCTTCCTAATCTTGCATTGCTCTTTGCTAAACATCCTGTTTATTTTCAACTCCTCAGCGTATTGGCCTTCTGCATGATGACCTCTATGCAAGATTTCACTCGGAAGTGACAGAAGTGTTGCAAAAACATTTAAATGAGGTCAGGATGCTTTCGTTTATATTATTTGACCAATCCTAGTTAATGATGAATTCATTTCTAGTTAATCATGAATTCAAAAGTAATTCTATTTATTTTTCCATATTGGGGCAATTGGGCTTATTACCATGTAATAATTTGTTGTATTACCATTGTTTTCCTTAGAACATGCGGGAGTTATTCTTGATAGACATTTCATCTGACAGTTTTAAATCCACCCTCTACTCTGGAAGTCCCAAAATATCTTGCATACCTGCACATATTAGGTTGGCCGGTTGTCTTTTTAATAGTAAAAGCGAAAGAATGAGGAATTGCACATTCTCTATTGGAAATCTTGGTATCGATCTAATGTACAGCATTGAACCGCTGTCACTTGTTTCCTCTTGTCACAATTCGTTACTGACCTTTTGATGTACCGGTATTCCCTATAGGAAAACAGGGACAGTACTGGCAGTACTGAAGTTATTGCTTACAAAATCTCCCTCTATATAAACTTTTGAAGGGCGTCAAGATATGGTTTTTATGCTAATAAATGTATCTAATGTACTTAAAATAGGTCTGAGAAAAACTACTCTATATTCTCTCTATTAATAGTAAAAAAAAGTGACTTTACTTAAATGCAATTTACTAGAACTTTTGCAGAATAAATAAACTAATTTGAAATTTAGATTTGAGTATGAAGAATATTAAATTTTTGCATTATATGTTAGCTGTAGTTCTCCGTGGTTAAACTGAATTTAAATATATGTTCTGTATTTTCATAGTATCACGAATACAAGTTTAGAGTTGAAAAACGTGGTAGAAAGCTTGTGGACTATGACGCAGCCCGCCGTTATCTCCTTTCCCTGCAGTCTGTTAAGAAGCCAGATCATGTCAAAATTGACAAGGTAATATATCTATCCTTACTTTACTGTAGTAATCAGTTATCTTACTTTCATAATATATATTCATTCAAGTTATTGATGTATTTATGAATAATTTCCTAAGGATAAGGTGTAATTGGTTGGTATAATTGGTATTACGGATTATATTCCATGTATAAAGTTTTAGCAGATTTGCTAGTATTAGTGGTGCTCTTTTATCATGCCAGGTCAATAGTGATGTTGGTATTGGTTGGTTGAGTAGCAAGGCAATTCTATTATTAGTACATTCCTTGTATTCAGAACATTCCCTGAATAATTGGAATTGTTAAATTTTACTAGAATACCTCGAACCACTTCTAGCTATAATATAACTGTGTTTGTCAATTAATAATGTATTGTTATAAAGATTTACCATGATGTGATTCATAATGAACTGCAGTATATCCTCTTTCCTGTATGTGTATAAGATATTCTTCTCAGAACATCCATTGTTTATGATATTTCCTCTCATCAGGTATTATTATTAGAAAAAAAAGCTACCTGTAGTTTCGAACTACAAAAGTCCTTAAACACACACTAACTGAAGAGACTTTCATCTCTGTAGCAGGAATATTTTCCAACTTGATATTCTATTGAACAAAATGTTTTTCTATAGCCTTGTATCAATGTACCCACTCTTCCTCTAGCCCAACATAGCCCAGACCTCACTAGAATTTGAATGTTTGAGCACACAGAAAGCATTAGCAAAGTATAAAGACAATCCACCTCTACACACATTACTTACCATAGCCTAAAACCATCCCTGGAAGTTAAGAATTGTAAATGCAAAATTTAGTCAATATCCATTTACTTGTCCCAAGTCCATCGCATATGAGCATGAATGCATGCATGAAGGTGCATGATCAGACATAGTTAATTTTATAAATATTGATTTTGTCTTAAAGGCATGGAATGTTCCTTACTCTTTTTGCAGTTGCAATTTATTCTTCCACAGGCTGAAGAGCAAGTGCAGTTAGCTAGGGCAACATATGAAGATCTGAACAATCAACTACACGAACAGCTTCCCGCATTGCATGACTCTCGTCTTCCCTTGGTCGTGGATACATTTTCCAGCATCAGCCAGAGCGAGCGTGACTTCTATACAGAAATCGCAGAGGTCGTTAATAAGATTTAGGATTTCCTTTCTACCCGATATGTGATAGCATTGATCTTTTACATTATCCTTTTGTATGTCTGCAGATGCGCAGTAAATTGAACAATTCCCTTCTGAATTTAAAAGCTGCTTTCAATTCAGGAGAATATCACATTCAAAGAATGCAACCACCAATGTGAGTTCTTTCATATAATGGTTTAGGAAAGTGGACATGTAAGAATATGCATATCTATAATTTGAGCTACTGGGGTATATCTGTTCGAACCAGGAATGTACAAATGTTATAAAATGATTTGTATATGCATTCCGCTGCAAGCTTTTTGGTTCCAGTCAGTTCATACTTCAGTATTGCTGCACCATCTACTTTGTTTGAAAAATCTTCCTTGCACTCATACCGATGTACTGTACTGTATACTAAAATGTATAAAATAAGAAAGTATTTAGTATGACATCTATGGTACTGAATACCAACCCATTTTCCTGAGAATATGATTCCCCACTATCGTAGTTTCGCAAGAAACATTAACCCCCATTTTCGGCCTCCCATATAATTCCGTATAATTCTCTTCTAATTCGTAGTTTGTTAACAAATAGTCTTTTATTTATATTTCTTGATCCAAAATTTCCAGAGATAATGGAAGAGTTCCCCCAACATCGTCCGCTAAAAGCAGCCCTCCTAGAGAAGCAAAAAATTCACCCATCATAAGATCCCCCACTTCTCCAGCTGATTCATCCCAGCATATGAATGCAACATCTGCTGCCGGTTCTCCAAGCAGTGACACGAGGTATGGTTTCAATAGGATTTGTATAGACCAGAGGTTCTCAAGTTTTTTCCCGTCTTCTCCCTTACCAACCCCAGATGCTTGCATTTCCTCCCCAGACGCTTGATCCTCACAGAAAACAAAAGAACAAAAAATCAACCATATTTACAAATTTTCATACAGCTTTAATGAGAACCCTGAGCCTTGTGCTATGAAACTAGTAGTCATTTGTCATTACAACTCGAAGCTGGTAGGTAAATCTAGATTCTAGAAAACTATCATTTAGCGCTGACAACATCAGACCTTGCATAAACAGAAAAACACTCCTAGAAACTATTTTTCAAATTCCTCCCCAATTCCTCCCTTCGGCAAATTTCCTCCTAGGAATTTTAAATTCCTCCTTTAAGGAGCCAAGTGGCTCTGGTTAAGAACCACTGGTATAGACCATTTCATCACTGATTGTACACTTAAGTTCTTTTTTTATCAGAATCACTTTCTAAGAGCCTTGGTACTTAGTGATAATAGCTGTAAACTGAATACAGCTGAACCTCGATCCAACGGACTAATAGGGGGGAGCAGTTGTCCGTTAAAGCCGTTTGTCCGTTGCAGTGAAATTTTCCGGGGAGTACGTAAAATATAAACAACTAAGGTTCTTAAAACGTGCTATCACCGATTACTTAGTAAACAATGTAAATAGATAGGTGCCATAGTGATAATATGGAAAACAGTGGACCAAACAAATAATGCGACACTGCAAAATATCACTATAACAAGAGATATGCAGCGCACAAAATCCAGGCAAACCGACGCTTGTACGCTTGTAAACAAAAAAGGGGGGCCGCCAAGAGACGCTTATTCAAGTAGCGGTCTAGGTTTGCTTCACCCGGGAGTTTTAAACGTTTGGACCAGATATTCTCTATGGCGAATTGTGTCCGTTGGATCCGAAATCCGTTGGTAGACCTTAACATAGTTTAATTTATGTGGTAGCAAAACTAAAAAACTGAATTGTAGTATATACCATTTGGGCTTTCAAAGGGGTGTAAGTTTGTCTGATGTATGAGTTCATATGTAAGATTAATCATAGCTTAAATTATTAAGGTGCATTTGTATACATGCCGGTGAAGCTTCATCACAAAACTTTTTATTATACCAACCACTGAATCCGATCATTGGCTATAAAACCTGATTGTGTGTTTTGTCTTCTACCAGTAATCACGAATATGTGAACTTGCAAGTCGGCACCATGCCCGACGTCGTGCAGCCAGTCTCTGAGGAAGAGGAGAGCACACAGAGTAAAGGTCAAACAGGAGGCAGTAGAGATAGGAAATATTCGGGACAAAAATCGGATGGTAAAGAAAATGGCCAAAGTAATGTAAGTCTCCTGCATGTTTTGACAGTTATTAGTATCTACTGTACTACTATAGAATTCGGTGTATAGTGGTGGTGTTATTAGATCTTATGTAAGAATTTCAGTCTGAAATAGAACCCTCTTTTGTCATCACTGTGGCCATAGTCTAATACCACTTGTATTTAGTGCTTAGTTTCTCCTGCTGTCCATTGATGTGAAAATACTGATCTGTTTCCATGTGAGACTGCATTAACTTTTTTCAAGATTATCTTGAACTAATAGGCTAGATCTGTTGCCTTGTGTGATTTAAGAAATTATAACGTGTAGATGGAAAAAGGTTATATACTTGCATCCGATCCTGTACTGCAATGGAATGCGAAACAGGTGAGGATGGTGCGTCCAAAGCCTTCACCACGATCCTATGTTTTTCGCCACCCTTCCGAAACGAGAGAACAGCGCCCTGCTCCAAGACCTTTACCCAGGACATTCAGCTCTCCTTTGGGCGAAAGACCTTTGCATTTGAGTGCCAGATCTGCTTCTTCTTCTCGGAATTACAACACAAAGGGTTACGCCGACTTTAATTTGTGCTCGGCTGACGACAACACTGAAAAACAGTCGGTTTCTCTTCAGCATCGTCGAGAGGTTTGTTGTCTCCTCTCAAAATGGTCTTCGAAACAGGCATCCTCTATCCTTTTTCTGTGTTCTTTTTCTCTCAGCGTCAGTTTTTCACAGACATATTTCCATGGTGTATTTGTCTTTCCAGTATCAAGTCTGCATTATTAACACTCATTCTAACACTGGCGTCAATGTATGAAACACTCAGCTGCATTTGCTTTGTATTTGAGACCAAAGCCATGTATGAGTTGTATATCACTTTGTTTCAGTGTTGTAACAAGTGATAGTGTTGATGTTCTACCTTGATATCTAATTCAGATGGCATGTTCACTGAATGTTAATGGATATTTGAGTATGGTTTTGTAAGTGCTTCTGAATGTTATGAGTGAGAGATTTTAAACTACACCAAAAAATTATGCAAAATTCAAAGATAATTTACTTATGCTAGTTAATAGTTAATGTTTTTTGACAATTGTATTCACCCTGCCAAGATTGAAGAGAATTCCCGAGTCTCAATTCTCATCTCCGCTCAGTACTTCAAAACAACGTTTATTTTTTTTGCAATAACACCACAATTAACATTCTTCTCTGATTTTCTGCTTATCTGAAAACACTAATTTTTCAATTGATTCTCACAACATGCTTTGCATGTTTTGTGACTGTTGAATATAACCTCCACCTTAACTAACTTACACAGCATCTCAAGTTTTTGGTTCTCATTCCTGGGATTAATATCAAATACATATGTAAAAAGATCTTGTTATCAATTAATAAGTGTTGTGGTTTTGCATTTTTACTCATTTATTTTAAAACCACTACCATTTTTCAACCCAAGGCCAGAGCACGACGGCCTGCTTCTTTGTATGTACAAGCATCAAGCGAGTTTTCGACACAGCCAGAAGAAAAGGCAAGCACAAAAGATGATGGCAGCGGACAAGCAGATCCATCGAAACATAAAAAATCTGCTACATTAGGTGCAGACATGACGAAAGAAAAAAGTGATAAAGATGGCAAAAAGCAGAGAAGTGTTCTCGGATTCATGAGTTTCAAAAAAGGTGCTAAAAAAAGCTCGACTAAGACAAAAGCTAAGGAACCTGCTGTATTGCTTAGTACTCCTCCACCCCCACCTGTGAGCAAAGATGAAAGTGGAAACCCAGTGAGTAAAGACGATAATTCTGGCGATGAACTTTCTGAAAACAAAAACATGAGCGAAGAAGAATTTATGACGGTAAAAACACTGGAACAAGACACTACAGCAGTACAGGCTACCGTGGTTCAAGAGATGGAGACCATTGGCCATAATGACACTGGGAGTGATGCTACAAAAATGAGTGACATCGGTACAAGACACGAAACAAATGCTGATGTGAAAGAGGAATACAACCAGGCTTCTCCAGATGAATTTGACTCTGATTCTGAACAAGATATAGATGGTGTATTTGCTAAATATTCAAATGAACATGGCGAACAAAAACCTGGAGAAGAACAAGCAATGGAGGAAAGGAATTTTGATGCTGAACAACACTATCTCATACATGGTGAGCAAAAAAGCAATGTGGCATATGAAAGAGCAAACGATGATCTTGTGGAGACCATTTCAAACTCAGAGTTAGATACAGTAATTCAGGAAAGAGAATTAGGCGTTTCAACATTTCAAGACCAAGATTTTTCCATAGAAGCAACTACTCCAGATAAAAATATTGACTCAGGGGCTGTTGATTCAGCATTTGTAGGTTCTGATGATGATGTGGTGCCAAATAGATCAATGGCTACTCTCAATGATGCTTTTCCTCTTCCAGCTACCTCTGGAGAGGATAGCAGTTTTCCAGCTACCAGCATTTCCTTTGGCGAAGATTTATTTGGTTCCAAGCCATTTGGAACAGTTCTAAATGAAAATCATGAAGAATGTAAAATGGATGAAAATATAATCCCTAACCCTGTAGATATCAACAAAGAGCCAGATGTATACAAAGACCCCACCGATGCTCACATTCAGCAGAAAGTTAACAGTGGATCAGAATCAGAGGATGATCGTTCTGTGGGAGAATTGAAGCATGGCATGACCGATATTTCAGCATTTCATGATACTGAACACAAGCAAGTGATAATTCCTAATCACAACTCAGCTTTAACAGACAGACAACTTGTTGATGGATCAGAGGATATTGCAGCAACACAAGATCAATCTAAAGAAACCACTACAGATTTGAGTATAACAGCAATACAGATTGCAGAAATTGCTGTAGGAACTTGTAGTAATTTTGCTGTTGAAGAAAAGATTGCTTTAGATGATTCAGTTCCACGGTATGGGTTGAAATCATATGCAAAGGGGGATGAAGCAGACGATACATATGAGGACATCGAACAGGATCTGGAAAACACAATGACCGACGATTCAGAAGCTGAAATGAGCGACGATTTGTACGAAGACATAGCTGAAAAAAAAAGTGATGTGGGCCAGGTATATCAAGTTTTGTTGAAGCGATCTGACAATTGTGAATTCAATTGACTCTTCTCTAATTCAAAATTGAAAAACTGTAATTTCTCACAAGATTAAGACTCTTCTGACAGAGCAATGTTTGAAATTTGTATGATTATTTGCTTTTTCCTTTTAATTCCAACATGAAATAATGCGAGGCGATACAAAACTAATTGTACTAGTATCAGGATTCATAATTGTCACTGAGTATTTTATGCCAGGGTGGTCCAAATACACCGAATCCCAAATGCCGAATTACTGAATTCATATTCGCTTCCAAATAAACATTTGCCGGTCAAATATTAATTGAGGTAAATATCAAGGATATGTAAGTTATCCTAGATTCTATTGAAAATTATTTTAAGACCAATTATATGTAGTCAACCCCCGATGCACAGTTTCACATATATTGTATAACGTTATTTGGGGATAAGGACACAAATCTGGTATACTATACAATATATGGTAACATACAAATCAGTAATTGCCTATCCTTATCCAATATCTTACTGTTTTCTCACTCAGTACAATAGCCATATAAAGATTCACAATGTATACCCACACAATTTCTCACTGTAGCCAGTGCTTACTCTAGCTTGGATCGACTGTGCCATGTATTGTTTTATCAAATACCAATACATATTAGCCAGAAAAACCGTGTGTATTTTAAATGCTTTATATGAAATTTTATTTGAAATATCTATGCTTAATAAAGAAACAATCAAAGCAGTGTTGTGATTGGTTCAATAATAAGTTCAACTAATAATTTTTGCATTGTTTGACCTCATTCAGTAACCTTTGCATGCCTTTTGATTCTGCTAGATCTGTTACTAATGGTAAAAAATCCATAAATGCTATACCTTGATTGGTTACCTGCATTGAACATTCCTATGTGTCATAGTTAGATGTTGTATTTGTTGTACAATGCAGATGAACCTCTTAAACCACACCTGCCAGTGGTGTTATATTAGTAAGAATTATGTATTATTGCATATTTGAATTTGTGGCATCATTCCATAGAATATATGTTCATTTCTTTAATAATGTAATTGTTTTTCCTAATATATTTCACAATAATTTACATTAGATAAGTTTAGTAGAAAAAATCCCACCTATCGTTCAATTTAATATATTTTTAATCATGAAAATTAGTTTATGAAACCAAAGTATTATTAGAGGTTCATCCTGTATTATTATGTATCAGAAGAATACTTTATTTAATTTGTTTTTAATTTTATTTTACAGTTAGGTAAACCTGAACCACAGTCTCCTACCCCAAAAAACAAACTGAGTGACACCACAGTTATCCAGCCAATCTATGAGGAGCCACCAAGGGAAGAAGACTTACCATCGTACAGTAAATCCCCTAAAGGTATAATTGTTACCAAAATGAAAATAGTGTTCTAGTTTGAAGCAAATGTGTAATTCTAGTGATGTGATACCCTGTGATGTGATGTGACATTTCATAATAAAGAGTTTTAAAGAGATTACTGTAATACAACCTCTGCAACCAAAGCTGGAAGCTAAAAGAAGAAATAGAAGAATGTATGTGTATGTTATTATATTGGTTTATTGCTATCATGTTCAATTTTTTTAGCTCCCGAGCTACCGCCCATGCCAAAATCTCCCGTGAAGTCGGATAATTCTGTCGACAGCAACCGTTATCTCGATTTGCCACCCAATTATCTTTATTCTGTGAGTAGCATTACATAAAACTTTACATATAGTATTTGAATATTTGAATTACACAAATGAACTGAAATTCAAATATATTTAAAAAAAAATTTACCTCATGCCAAGGTGCAAGCATTGTATCAGTATCGAAGTACAGACGATGATGAATTGTCTTTTGAGAAGGGTGAAATAATTCATATAATAAAACATCCAGATCCAGAAGAACAGGTTGGTTGCTTCTGATTTTTTAATACTAGTAAGAATTATTATCGTATTTCGATAACAGTTTGATTTTGTAAGCTTGTAAACTATATATATTCTATATAGAGCCCGCATTCTATAGTATGGTAAATTTTTCTTTCGAATGACATAAATATGATAAATTTTTTAGTGACTGAAAGTTTGAATTGTTTTTGTAAATATTATTATTATAAAATTTAATGGAAATAAAATGGAACAGTATATTTATAAATAATAAATTCACTTGATGTACATGATAATGACACATACCAATGTTTGTCTGTTTACATACTACCCTGTATAATTGAGTGACGAGTATAACTAAGCATTAGAAGCTGGATTTCAAAACCAATGCCAAAAATTCTTATAAGTGAGTGGATGTTGTGAGAGTGCAATGATGTGATACAGCATGTTTGGCATATCAGTCTGTCATATGTAATGTTTTTTAGTGATATGTTATATTTACATTATGAATCATTCACACACTCTTTGTTACCATTTTAACCTTTCCCACAATCATTTGACCGGTTATTAAATTTTTTTAAAGTTTTATCGCTTAAACATACTAGTACTGTACGGCACGACATTTATCATGAAATAAAATACATACAATATTACAATAAAATTCAAATAATATTATATAAATCCGCGATGTAGTGAATCCGCGATATAGCGAGGGACGACTGTATAGTTATTTTCAGATTCGAACTCCGAAAATTGAGATAGTTCACATACTATAGTATACTTTTATATACTTTCTCAGTTATGAACAAGTTTGACAATGGTTTTAATTTGTTGTTTCATATCTATAGTATGCTTCTTATTGATATCTAGATCTTATCAAATTTCAAATAGTTTATTCAATATTTTTTTAAATCTTCCATACCAGGATGACGGATGGCAAATGGGTGTTCGTCAGAAAGATTGGGAAGAAAAGGCAGACTTTGGTTCGAGTATGGGCGTGTTTCCAGAAAATTTCAGTAAGCGTATCCAGTTGTAAAAAAAAAATGCTCATTAATTATGGACATAATCTATATTTTGAGCTCTGATTTCTTGTATCGTACCTGAACAATAGACTTAATTTTGTACTTCCAGTCAATGAGCTTGAACAAATCCCCGCAATGTATCAGTATTAATTGTTCAAACTTTGAGCTGTATTGTCAGATTCCCCAACTTGTGTTTATAACTTGCTGGTCTTCCACCATGTTGTCTATTCTTTTATGTTTCATCTCTAAGCTATCCTTTTTTAAGGGAGTAGAAGAAGGATAGTAAAACCTAAAGATTATTAGTACAGGGCATAACTTTGGTACAGCAATTGGCCCGTGAGTAGCGTTTTTTCAGTCCTAACTGAATTTTTTTTCAAGCTGCGATGACAGAACCGTTGTGGCTCTACGGGTGCATTCATGTATTTATAAAAGATTTATTATTATAGATTTTGAATTTGGGGTAAAATATATATAGTTTGCATATGAATAGCTGCTGAAGAAAATATAGAAGAAATATTTCCACACTAGTACTCACAGCTCACAGACTTCTCTAATATGCTAATTTGAATATCTACCATCTCTAATAAATAGTAGATCTAAGTCTAGAGATCATCATACTTTGGGAAATAAGCTAATATCGCAGTTAATGGAAAATATTGAAATTTGTCATAACCAACGAAATGATGTTCAAGGTTATAGATTTCTGTCCCAATCTGTATATCAGAGACTATCTTACTGCATTTTCATTAGTTATTGTGAACAAGAAAGTATGAACAACTATGCTGAATAATATCTCAAAACTTTTTTCCATTATGAAAGTGGATTTCAGCTACCTAGGAATCTATTTCTCAGCTCATTAATTCATGGAGCATTTGTGCACTATACATTTTTTACCATTTTGTAAGTGATTAGTAGTAAATTCTATGAGGATATTTCATTCTGATTTCAAAGATAATCATGTGAATCGATTTATTCATAAATTTGTATTTAGTTGTTGAGCAGTTCACAATAATCTTACCAACTTACCAAAGAGTTATAATTAAGTGACGTAGAACCGAGCCGTATCATATTTATTCCATAGTACACTAAAAGTTTCCTCAATGTTTTCCGACTACGCTTATACATACTAATACGTTGTGTTCATTGGCCATTTCTCTGCAACCTCATCTCTATTTTTTTGATAGAAAAACAAATGCAATGATAAAAAATCTTTAAATCTAGATGACAATACTTGTACTTGAACAGTGGTTTAAAAGCCAGGGATTTTTGATTAGTACTTTACCAAAAGTCGAAATATCTCGACTTCCATTTGATTAATTTGATCTGTCTTTAAAGTGTGTGCATAATTTATTAAGTAGGTTTCCCACTGGGCAGCAGTTATTTAAATATGATATTGGACTCTCAAGTAATATACTCAGTTCCACAAACATATTTTGTTATAAAGTGGTTCTATGAGGTTTATTAAGTGTTCAGTGCCTGAAGCAAAGTTCTTAATGTGCAAATTTGCTTCATATTTTAAGTTTTTAATTTGTTTCAATAATAAACACATCAACGATCATATATGTTTTCTACGAATCGTTGATATTAAAATAATATAAATTTCCCAATTGTTACATTTCTTTCGAGATGTAATTATTTAAAAGACGCAATTTTGTGTAACATACACCTATTTTTCAAGTGCATGAATAAGTTTCATCCAATTGTACTCAGCCTCGAGTATATAGGATGGGTGATAGGAAAACAAAACGTTGGGCCCTATGAACTGAATATAGAAGCTGTAGATATTAAACTAAGTACAACATTACTGATAAAAATGTTCATTTATCGGGAAGCATCTAATTCCACATTTGACCAGGTTGCAGTTCAACATTAGGTTATACATTGTTGGGAATGTTTTGTAGGTAACATATTTCTGTTTTTGATAACACCAGAAACTGTGATACCACAATCAGAAGCTTCACCAAACACAAATCTTTTACTATTAGTATTTATGTGGGTTATAGACCATTCAAGAATCTCTGGCTTTTAAGTAACTTGTTATTGATGAAATTGCCTCCTATCATCAGTTGTAGTGTTTAGAGTAGCAATTCTTGAACTTTCTGATTTTATTTTTCTTATCATTCTGTATCAACCTTCTTATCTACTCTGATTCTTGCCAATTGTCTTCTAACCTTCATATTTCCGGTTAGTCGTTGTCTGCTTGCTTTTGATACTTGGTGCTCTAATTATTCACATATGATGTGGTGTTATACACTCTTTGTTTATCCGGAACTGGTGCTAGCATATTGTATAAAAAAAAACACACATATAAATATATATGAATGGAATTGGGTTTTGGGAAGTTAGCTAAGCTTATTGAAGGCCCCTAACTTGATAAAAACAGTTATGTTTTATTAAATAATTACTTGTCCATTTACTACTAATACAGAATTATCCAGAACTAGTAAATTTTCGTGAAGCTTACTTTTTCCGTAACATATCCTCTTGATGATTTTGTGTAGCTTAGAACTGACAATATGCATTCGTTAGTATTTGCATACCTAAATATGCAATATGAAAATTTTGCTCTCTGAAATGATTGCTCACAAAGTGACCGAGACAATTGCATTACTATGTAATGTATATTAGGTTTGAACAATATCTTTTTTGCTAGTACATATGTATTTTCATGTTATAAATTTAGTTATTGAGTGGCAAGAAGCAGCATGATTTAAATTGAACAATCACCATCTATAAATCGAATGGAGCCACTTCTTTCATTTACTTTATTCTTAAGGCTATTCATTAGGATCCGGTTAACCCATGGTTAAAATCCATTTATAGAATTCAACGTCAGGATTAATGAGGAGGCAAAAGGTTTAATTAAATAAAATTCAATTCGTATTTTTTAACGGCATTATACTAGTTGGTTCTTAAAAATTATTTTCATACACTATACCATACCCTTGTTGTCTTACGGAAAGTAGGACAATGAAGGTAATTTTTTCAATCTCCAAAACTCAAAACAAATTTGTTTATGTGAATTGGATATCCAAATGCCAAAGCAGAAAAAAATATTCTTTTCTTTTTTACGATATATTTTCTGTATTCAAACGAATAGATTTGTTGCGATACTTCATCCGAATGTCTTATATATTTAATTTTTCTCTATCTACATGCCTAAAAAGAAGACATTTGTAATCATGTGTGTTAGTTATCCAACTTATGTTTGACAAGTTTGTTACATTAAGTATATATAATCATCAGCAACTTTGGTGCAGTTGAAAACCATGTTCTTGATAAGACACAATCACCAGTTCATAGTCGACACAGCTGTAGGGTACCGGAAACGGAGGAGTTACTACAGCAATGATGGAAAAAGAAAAGAAAAAAGGGGGAAATTAGAAGAAGGCCTTCAATGTGCGAGGAACCTGATAAAGTAATTACGTTATAATAAATAAACCAAGAAAAAAGGCAAACGTTATCTGATTACTCGTTTACCTGCGCTTTTTTATCCAGTTGTCTAGTAAGAATGAGAGGGTAAGGTTGATGATGAGATGTATGTAGATGAAATGTAGAGAGAAAGTATATCAATGTCATAGTGGGACTGTTTTGAAAGGATAATTTGAAGTTTAGAAACTTTCAATCCAGATTTTGGTTTGAATTTGCAAAAATTATGAACCTCCTGTATTTGGCTTGTGTAGTCAGGGTATATTATATTATGATTTATGATAGAGATCAAGCGAAACAAATGATCTGAAAACTTGCACGGCTAAAATTCAGTATAAAAGATTTGCAAAGCGTGAGGGCAGGTAGATCGGAATCCTATGCGATTCTCAGTGAATTTCAGGGGCATGCCCCCGAGCACCAGATCAAGCAAAGTAAAACAACGTACCGTATTTATTCGATTGTAAGCCGCTTTCGATTCTAAACCACACTTGAACATAGGGTAGCCTACCTAAGCCCGATCCGGGGCTGCGATTGGGTCCCCTAGTTGAAAAAATAGCCTATAACCTATTCCTGTCTGAAACTGATCCCCGTGCAAGTTTTCAGAGCGCCTAGTCAAGACCCCTTGAACCCAAGAACCCAACTATATTCGTTCATGCATTATTCTGGAATTCATTTGACGTTTATGCGACCTGGCTTTACTGTGCGAATGGCATCTAATTTTATTTCTATTATTTAAGCCTGATACAAATGTGATTTGCAAGAGTTCAAGAGATTCATTGCCTCTTGGGGACTTAACCCCAACCAATACATGAATTTGAATAATCAACTTAAGGCATAAACGCCAGTTGAATATCAGAATAATGCTTGAGCAAAGAAAACCTAGATCCAGAGGGAATAAAATCAGGGTCGCTCTAGCGGCCTAAATAAAAATCTGAAAACATCATTTTACTTTACTTTGCCCGGGGTGAGCACGTCCGGGACAATTAACCTGAGAATATCGATCCCGTATTTGCCTATCAATAAAGATGCATTGGGAACAGGTAAATATACAGACAGAGTGGAAAGCTTTTACGGGGCCCGTGCACGTTCTGGGTAAATGACCTGAAAAATTGTATGGGATTCCAATACCGTAAGCTGCCTGTCCTGCTTTCAATGGACGTACATTGAGAACAAATAGACTTCAAAACGCTTTGCTCAACGTCAGGGATATTTGAGAAATTTGACAGAGGTTCAGGAAAACAAAGTAAACTCTTGTTTAAATACTCTGGGGCCGGGTTACTAACAATTTGCTACTGGCGACTGGATATCTGTGTGAATGCTACCTACTACTGTTGCGTATTGTTTTTTATTGTTTATTGTATACGCTAACAAATACACTCTCGCTTACAGAGAGGACGACTCGTCCGCTCCTCGTCAGATAGCTTACGTAAAACAATTGTAATACGATGGGTAATATATACTCGATCGGATAGTATGATGAATCAATAGCTCTTTGATTTCTCATATACAGTATATTGTAATAAATACTATATATGAGAAATCAAAGAGCTATTGATTCATCATACTATCCGATCGAGTATATATTACCCATCGTATTACAATTGTTTTACGTAACCTCTCTGACGATAATAAATAATGCAAGAACAAAGAAAACTCGGGTTTGGACACTCTGGGGAACTAAAGAGAAAGCCGACTTAAAATGGCACACGCGCTATAGCGACTGTATACTAATAGGTAATACGACTAACGTACTATAGCGTACAAAATAAAATCTTTTGGCCTGAAATTCAGTATAAAGCGTGGCCGAAACCCCAGCAGGCTTAGCGAAGAGAGACTAAATCAGGCTGTGCCCAAGGTCCAGCAGCTAGTAAGAGAATCAAAGAAAAAGGGGAAAAGGAAAAAGAAAAAAGGAGGAAAGTAGAAGAAATCATTTCAATGCCCGACGAACGTGATAAAGTAATTACGTTATAATAAATAAACCAAGAAAAAGGGCAAACGTTATCTGATTACGAAGGAAATGACTCTTCAACCTGCGCTCTATTATCCAGTTGTCTAGCAAGAATGAGAGGGTGATGTAGAAAATCTAGAGTGAAAGTATATCAATATCATAGTGGGACTGTTTTAAAAGGATAATTTGAAGTTTAGCAACTTTCAATACATATTTTGTTTTGAATTTGCAGAATTTGTAAACCCTCTGTATTTGGCTTGTGTAGTCAGGGTATATTATATTATAATCTATGATAGAGATCAAGCCAAACAAATGATATATCATAGTATAGTATGACAGTGAAGCTGCTATAGCTCTCAATTTTAGACTTATTCCTATAAGTTAATTAATAATTACATGAATGTAAAGATCCCCATTTTTAAAATTTTGGAATTTTTATGTGCTTTATGTGAATATTGGAATGGAGTCAGGATATGGTGTATTTATTTTCATTATTGAATATATAGTGTCAATATTCTATACAATTAAGATATTTTGATTGATATATCGAATAACATTAGATTTAGATTAGAATCTATTCATAAGATGATGCTGTGAGTATTATATATTCGGTTGTAGCATTTTTCTTTGCATGTTAAAGTTACTATTAGCAGCAATATTACATAGTCATACATCTAGCAATAGTGCATACGACACTTGATAATGGTGGTACTATATTTTATAATAATATATTTATATTTTCATTGTACTTCGAACAGAATGTTGTACGCCCTTAAGATAATGAATATGAATACGGTGAATATGTGCTTTTGTTGTGAGTGATGCATCAATTTCTAATCAGTTTCCCACGATGACTAAACAATTGGTCACATCAAAAAAATGTGTAAATAAAACATTTCTTCGAAAAATCCAACATTCTGATCAACAATGATTCAGTATACATTTAAGTAAGCCTTATTTTTAAGCACCTCGATATAGGGCGAATAGGAGGTGAATTGCATTTCCTTTTTCAACATGTTTCATAGACATTCCGAGATATAGTTTTCACGTGGTCTATTATATATCAAACGGATTAAAGCAAGAGCTGGCCTCAATTCGGAAGGTAATAATTGGGGTGTTATATAGCGACCAATAACAGGTAATTAATTATTTGTATAGATTCGATAACATACCTAAGGTATTGCAACTTTGCCATGGGATATTGTCATTGCCTGTTCCTTAGTCCTTACTATATTCAGACATAAATAATGAGATGAAATTTCCTCAAATGTGTAATCTGTCTTTGATTATCATGGTTGAGAAGCATTGGCATCAAGTGAGGGGAGAAAGGGAATATACTCGCACATATCATACATATATTGTTTAAATCATTTTCCTCACATTGTGTCAGAGTCATTTCAGAAGAACTAAGAGTCGAGTTATTTCTAGTTTAAACAAGCTCTTGATTCACCTAATTATTATCTTTTTTTTCTTAGTATTCGTTTCGATTTTTTTCAATTAGCCATTATTGTATGTAAAATTATGTGTAGCCATGATTGTCGAGAATGTTTTCTAC
The DNA here is from genome assembly GCA_013436055.1 of Halocynthia roretzi. Taxonomy (NCBI): domain Eukaryota; kingdom Metazoa; phylum Chordata; class Ascidiacea; order Stolidobranchia; family Pyuridae; genus Halocynthia; species Halocynthia roretzi. The sequence continues at coordinate 1,763 of QRAM01000851.1, read as the reverse complement.
CTGATCACCGACTCAAAACAACAGAATTATTTACCAGTGCTTCGACTACCAGTTGAAGCGGTTCACAATATGATGTTTTTCCCATAGATTTCCGTCATATATTGAAGGTAAGTCCATACAATAAATAGCTGTAACATTAGTATGATTTGATATTGGTAAAATGTTGTAATTAATAACGCTAAAGATGAAAAAATTATAAATAGTTAACGCACCGAGATAACATTGGTATTAGCCAATAAAATGTGTCGCGCCAATTTAATGTTTCATTGTTGTGGCCGCTAAAAATTTCCCATGGCGGATGACCGAGAAACATTGGTGAATGTGGAGCCTAATCTTAATCCTCATTCGAGCTGTACTGTTTGGAATGCTTTTTTAGATGCTTGGAATACTTTATCCTTTACAGTGCACCCTATTCTACACTTATAGAAACCGTATAATAGCGTAGTTGATAGCTTACGATTCACATAATCAGAAGGCCCTGAGTTCGATCGTTCAGGGAATCAGATATTTAAAACAGAATAAGTTTTGAATTCTTTTAAATTCGGAATTCGGAATTCTGGACGAACTTAAGTAATATAATAATAAAGGAGGATATCCAAACTAGGAAGAATTTACCATGCAAACTATATATATATATCACATGAAATACCATCATACACAACTTTATGGGTAATCGCAAATTAGGGTAGCAATTCTAAAAGGATAAGTTTCATTAGACACAACAATGATTAGTAGTATATAACCTATTCCAGTCCAGACCCGATCCCCGTGCAAGTTTTCAGAGCGCCCAGTCGCGTACTTTTGAAGTTATGAGCGAACGAACATACACAGACACACACACACACACAAACAATTTCTCCTTTATTTATGAGAAGATAACGTTATCTAACATAATTTTATAACGTTACATAACATTTATCGAACTCCTCGCGCATTAAATGACTTTCTCCTGCTTTTCTCTCTGGATCGATCTTATCTTATATGTGTGCTTCATTATCTAGTTGCCTAGTTGAGCTCTGAAGAGAGGTTGAGGTGGAAAATTGGAGAAAATAGTAGATCAATGTAATAGTAGGATAGTAAAGCATCTATACTTTCAATTTGTTCATATTTTTAAAGAGTAATATGTATTATGAAGTAAGCCAGCCTTTAATTTAGATATTTAGCACACTGCTTTTACATCCAACTCATCTATTATCAACCGTCTACCGAACGAGATACGTTTCTGCGTTCTGCATATACGTAATGAATGCTTTGTGTCTAAGTATTATGAAATAATGTAGTCTCTTCTTGATACATAGGACTCAATCTTAACCAAAACGATCACCCATTCTACTCTAATTGACCATCCAAGTCTCGGATTGCCAGTATTGACAGTGCTTTTACCCAAGCTTGTAATTCGTGATCTGTCATCCACAGCAAACCCGCCAAACTACTGTATCATGATATATTTTATATAGATTGAGGTCAATATATTTGTTGACTTGTGTTTTTACACGTGGCGCCTGTGATGATACAAAGTATGCAGTGTAGATAGCTTTTCGGAATAGCTAAATGGCATATAATACGTTCTAACGCATTCTGCAATGAAAATAACGCAAAATAAGCGCGAAAAAACATAAGTTGAAAAATATGCCCTTTTTTGACTTTTCTCCAAGGCTATACCTGCCGTTTTTTTCAAAAATCGACCTTTTTTTTAATTTTTTTTTTGTTGCTCAAAATAGTGTTTTTTAATGCTAAATGGCATATAATACGTTTTAACGCAT
>QRAM01000850.1:0-19493 GCA_013436055.1 Halocynthia roretzi | reverse complement strand
CACTAACTATCATGAAGTATAGTGTCGTTGGCTATAGTGTTTTCGGACAATATGGTACTGCAGTACTGGCTAAACCAAAAATTATTACCAGATGCGTCGCCTCCCTGTTGAGTTTTTCCTATATTTGTACTTGTTCCATACAATGGATTTATCACATCTTCTTTCTGAGCTCCTTGTATGGTTAAACAAAACTTAATACAAAGTAGAAAATGCACCAAACATACTATGTTACTACGCTTACCATCATTGAATGATGCTTCCACATATTCGTGTTTACCTTTTTGTCCTTTTGCTGTGTATTACAAATAATACCTATAATTAACTGTACATTGAAATGACTAAGTAGCAAGTACATTAATTAAAATATAACCTGTCCTTTTTCTTCTATTAATCAGCACACAAACAACAACAATTGCTGCCACAATTGCAAGACCACCACCAGAAGCACTTAGACTAATAACAAGCAGCTGATATTCCTCTGGTGGAGTAGTGGTGTTGGTTGATGTTGTGGAGTTTTTGGGATTACGGGTATCAGTAGGAATGTGAGATGTTACTTTGTGTAAGTAATATATTCTTATGTTCATTTATTAGACGATTAGAATTATTATAGATATGCTTTTATGTACCTGTAGTAGTTTGCATTGATGTGTCAATCGACCCACACATAGGAATGCTCAAATTATATGTGTGGATCATGACATCGTTGCCAAATGAATAATTTGCACAGAATATATAGATTGTTCCTTTTCTCACCTGTTGATTATATATATATGTGTGCAAGTGTACAATTCTTAGTAGAAAAATTAGTTAGGAAAGAATCATACATTATCCAGTTCCAATTTATAAGTATAGCGATCCTGGTTCTCATCAGATTTTGTTATATTTCCAAACCGGTATGTTTGATCTGTATCATCGGTCCCGAGCAATCGAGCTTGATAATATTCGAATAATTTAAACCACTTTGAAAAATGTGTGGTACTTAATATTACGCTGAGGTACTAAGTGTTCCAAAGGGTATGATTATAATTTTTGAACAGGAGATGAAGGATATGTGCATGTGAGGATATGAAACAGTCAGAATATGTGCATGAAGATTGCGTTAAGTAACATTGTGCCGTGCTTCAAACAAATTATTAAAGGAAAGATAGAACATCCGAGTTGTTAAATTACTATAAAGGCCATTTTTTTCTATATTTGTTATTGTATATATTGTATAGTGTTTAATACATTCTTTTATTTCTACATAACTGCATTGGTATATAGCCTAATTGTGAAATAAACTTTAATTATTAATTAAAGAGGGGTTCCGTGACATTCACTGAAGACATGCAGGGGTTCCGTGACGCCAAAAAGTGCACTGGTCTATACAGAGCAGTAACTAATAGTTTTGGATTAAACGTGACTGTTATATGTCATCCTAAACTAAATAGAATTCACGACTTGGATTTAGATTTGAATATAATAGTGGTTTTAACTTCTATCTCTAAGTAACTATCTCTCATTATGAATAATTAAAAAAATCGTAACGTGGTATGAATTACCATATTTTACGTTAAATTTATTTAATTGGTATTAGTTTTTTTTGTAATGAATACACAAGGGTGTCTATATTGACATTAAAATTATTACATTTCGTTTACTCACCTTTTGTGAAAACATTTTCTTCATTCAATTTCGGATTAATTGAGAACGAGACTGATATTGATACCTTTTGATGGGTCTCATTAATTGGAGAAGAACACGAGGAGTCTAGCATATCCTTGAGTTTGACTTGAAAAACACAACGCATCAGAATGAAGTTATGGCAAACCGTTGTATTGATATAGGGTTTAGGCTATATATGTAATCGGAATAGTTACACGGCACAATAGCGGTTGGTTAGGTGCTGGGAAAAACCCTCTTGGGTACAACACTAACACATGACTTAATAGCATAAGTACATTTAAAGGAGATTAGATTATTCCGAGCTAAGTGATTACCGCAGGCGTTAGGATTCGATAGAAATTGTTTTTTTGTCCTTTCCCAATGTTGCGATACTCGGTGCCGGATAGCCCCTTCGGGGGCACTTAAAAGTTCTGGGAGCCTGTCAACATAAAAATTGTATAACATGACGAATAAGAAATAAACCGAAATCAAAAACCGCATTTCTTCGAAAAAAAATTTGTTAGGATTCGAAGAAGACGACTGATTTTATTTGGCCAATTTTATATATTGTAAGAATAATTTTGACTACAATTTTCAGTTCAAAATATAGGCTATAGTGATATCAATCACTAGTGATCAGATAAGGTATGAAGTGCTGTGGTGCTTTTATTTCTTAAAATTTTATTTTATTATCTAGAGGAAATCCTTGGTCTTTGGCCAATTGAAAAACCGCGACTATAAGATGAATGTCTGTCTATCGATCGAGTCAGTGAGGCCATTAATTACAGCATTGCAGAAATGGTTAAATTGTCGCACATTCGGCGATGGAAACCTTGTGACTTCTCTTTGCCGCCTTAGAAAATATTTTAAATTGGTTGGTCGATATCCACGACAGTATTTTCATGGCATATTAAATTTAGCGTTTGCTTCCATGTTTTAATTGGCTCCAATCCTGTTTGTATTATATATCAGCCTCGATTCGACTCATCTATAAAGCGTGTGGTGACTATTTATATTAATTTAAAGAGAACAGTAAGAAGTTACCTTTCAAACATGCATAACCATCGTTGCTTTTCCATTCTGCGGTGGCACTACACTGTGCTTCGAAGTTGTGTGTGTAGTGTGTGTTTTGATCGTACTTAAAAAGCTCCGACCCAATGCCACAACTACAATTAGCAACATCCTTGTACGTCGATGTGTTCGTAGGAACACAAGAAACGTATTTATTAGGTACTGCGCAGTCTGCGAATATAAAAATATAATTATTTTCTCATGTACCCCGACAAAATAGTACTGAATGAGAGAAGAAACCTTTCACTTGTAGCCAGGCTGTCGCAAGTTGTTTCCCCGAATTGTCTTGAATGTATGTCGTGTTGTTGAAAACTGAAGCATTTATCCAAGTCATATTCCAGTAAATTAGATCATTTCTGTATTCAACACTGAATAAAATGTGCATTGCATTGTATGAAAGTCATTAGTTTTTACCGCTGTGTAAAATGGTACTGTTAACTAAAATAGCATGAAAGATAGTATAAATGTCTTGTTGTCAACAATAGAAATGTAGAATAAGTTTTTGTTGTTTTCGATAGTATATGACGAAAGTTCTATTCCTATATTATATTGAGCCTGCTCGGCCTTTGGCACTGCTTTACCGTGTCTCATAGAGCATTTATATTTTAATGCTGTAAGTGTAACACAAACTGTGCCATACTGAACCATTTTGTTGTGTGCAAACAAACACAAATGAGATCCTTATTATATATATAAAGTATTCTTCAGGATAATTATTAGGACGGCGCTAGACAATTTTTGCGTCCTTGGAAAGAACTTTGATTACCGGGCATTCGTGTTTTTGTAGACCGGGGTTCTACTGTGAGCTTTCGAGGACTACACACTGGGCCGCTGCCTAATTGGCCTAAAAGCAGCACTGGCTCTGCTTACATTAACTCAGCATTACTCACGTCGAAATTTTTCCTGATTCGCAGTACGATGGATCAGATCGGTTGTTCGTACTTTTATAGAAAGGTAATTCCATGTTTGGCTTTGCTTGTGTCTCGATATGACAGTCTCTATCCTAAATGAAAGTTTTACATAATTTTTTATTTGCCATAAAATGGTAAAAAATTCACAGTTTTTTTCATGGAAACTATAGATGGATAGGGGCGGATCCATTGAGTATCAAATGCAATAGGCCCAGCGCTTTTTGAGGTCCGCGGTTTCACGTTTTTGAGTATGTGTCATCAGATTGTGGAAAATTCAAACATTGAAGATATATTACTATCAAACTATGCGCTAAGCGACAAAAAATTAGAAGATGAACCCAAAGCGCAGGAATTATGATGCCACTTGTTAATCTAGCAACAGGCTGAGGATCATATTCCACAATTTAAATGAGCTTAATTAAGCAACTAAACGGATGATAATGTAAAATTCATATAAATTTTGTCATTGTTCACTTTATATAAATTTGCATAAACTATTGGATTCCGAATGCAAATTATATTATTTTGAACTAGGGGCCCCAAATCCAACATTTGCTGTAGACTCCGTCTCCGTCTCTTAGCGAATCTACTATGAAACTAGGGCCTGAAAAATTGCCACCAACTCAAAAACTATACACCATTTGAAATTGTTATTCACTCTAGTTAATTTGGTAGGTGAGATAATCCAATCAAAATCTGAGATGTCGTGGTTGTAGGTCGGTCTCTAGGCTGGCCATATCGTTCTGCTTAATAGGGATAACGAAGCTGATGTTGTTGTGACATATCAGTGAATAACATATTGCAAAATGTAAGACGTTTTCATTTCAAACAATTACCATAAATAATCTTTTAGTGCAATAGGTTAGGGATTAATACGTGACACCGCAAAGGGAGATTTCACTTCAAACCTAGAAATAGCATGCAGTTAACAGACACCAACAACGTTCTCAACAAGGTCGTGTGATTTACGGCAAGGCTCTTTATCGTTCCGTGTTTATCACTTCTCTGGTCATCATTTCGCCACGCTACGAATATCCAACACACAGCTTCTTAGGCTATTTAATTGTGTTCCTTCGTTATGGTCACACAATAATCCCCATGATAAAATATGATATCTGTTTACGACAATACGAATAGAAGTAAAGTTTCACTCATGTAATCTTATAATATTTGTGAGGTGATGAGATATGAATGGTCACTACATCCATATACATATACTGGACTACTAGAGTAACTAGACAACCCGTGGACTGGGTCACCCAATACTCGAGATAATTGAATTTCAGTAAGTGGCGGGAGAAAACAGCTCATTTAGAAGTGGCCCAGTGATTAAAAAGTAAGTGAGATCTCTTGATCCATAGCAGGAGAAGCTGTGATTAGTCCCCTTTTGACTATCTACTCGGTAATCCAGTGTACGGAATGTGTCACATATATTGCTACTGAGGTCGTTTCCTAGTAATAAAAATGGCGAGTTAAGAGGGGTCGGCGTTAAGGGAGGCCTGGTCACAATAAAGATACCGACGACCCTATCGGACAGGAAATCGTTTTTTCAAAAAAACATCGCGCCCCTCAAGGCGGTGCAGTGGATTTAACGGACCAAGTTCAACCGGCAGAATGATTTTTAATTATCTTCCTACCTTATTTACGACACTATTTCCTCCTCACATTTTCGACCCTATATTGCTGCAGAATATTTTTAACTAACGGAATTGAACTGCTACGTTTACGCAGCCAGCGCACGTTTTCACTATGAGCGCAGTTCTGACGTTAAAGCATCGTTCGAACTCCGAATGGGATTTATCTCAAATTTAGCGTTCGAACTACAAGGCACCAAACTGACTTTGGGTCAGAATCGGGAGATTTTTGTATTTTTCTTCACAAGTAAAAGTGAACATTTTACTTGCATATTGTTCATCGACAATCAACAAAGACAAATATCACGTTTTAAGACCTCTATATTCGATAAAACACGTGCAATTCACGATTTTGTATCGTGATGACGTCACACGAAACTCGCTGATAGTACCTGTCTGATGAGTTCCACTCGGTAATGTAAATAATGTACTCACCGTAAAAAACCATGAAATGATTAGACGGGTGTCGTTGTTTTCCGCATGTTTTCTAAACACGGAAGTCGAATTAATTGTGGAAATGAACTGTACAGTGGATCCGATAGAATGAGTCTGGCCGTTCATCACTTCGATATTGCCGAGTTCATCTACGATAGGATAAAAAAGATTTAATGTTAGACTCTATAGCGTACACTTAGTCTTGAATCTGTTTTTTGGATGCGCCCCCCTTTTCCAAATGGAGAAATGAATACATTTAATTTTCAATTTCTCCTCATTAATGGGAATGATGGAGCTGTTTTTCTTAAACCAGGAGTTTTTTCCGAGGTTTTGATGAAGGTATGATAAAGTTTTGTGTACGGTTACAAAATGATAAAATTATAATTTTTAGGTTCTTCCAATATTGTAAATTCACGCCCCCTGAAAATCTTACACGCCTGCCCTATAGGGGGCGCGCCCTCTAGTCTGAGAACCCCTGCATTAAAGTAATTTGACTGGCAGTCCAGTGTCATAATATTTCAATATATTTTTTTTATTGGACCGCAAATCATTAAAAAAAATTGGGGGACCGCTACGCACTTTTTTTGAAAAAGTTTGAGAACCACTGGCCTAACTGGTATTTTCAAGCAATTGCACATTTGTCAATGAGTATAGGGCAGGCGCGGGCCTGGGGGGGGGGGCAAGGGGGCCCCCGCCCCGGGCAGCAAGCTGAGGGGGCATCAAAACGAAGTAGATCGCAGTTGCGATGACTAAAAAAAAGTCACAACTGAAATAAGGGCTAAAAAATGAGTCACAATGCGCACCATTATCGTTGGTCACTAAAAAAAATCAACGCAGCAAGCGCGGGCAATGTGGGGGCTTCAAAATCATAAACTGACACCAGGCAGCAAGCTGAGTAGGGCAGCAGTTCCAAGCTACAGAATTCACATTTTTACTCACTTTTTCTCGAGGTGTTTTCTATTGCTTTTCACAAAAGAGCAGTTAACCTGGTGGTCGTATGATCCATTACGTCATAATAGTTCGCAAAACGCCTGACAATGTTTTGTGTACACTATAGGCTACTTGCCTGTTTAGATCTTTGGGCTTTTTTAACCAAGATTCTATTTGGCATTTCTATTGAGGCATTTGTTGACAGCAAAGGAGTAATTGGACATCGTAATAAGTGATTTAATTATTGTATAAACTAAATAATAATACGAAAATTTCTTATGAAGGCTACATAAGCTATTTGTTTTTATTATTCATTTTTATCATTTCATTGAGACCATTGATGACCAAAAATTAAAGGTTAATACATGTAATGAAGAGTGCGGGTCCCAACAATTTCGTAGATGACTGAAAAAGGTCGACACATGTGACATGTGAGTTGGCGGCAGCGCTGCACAAAAATCGTTACTGACTAAAAAAAAAGTCTTGAGTGGGCATCATAATCATAAGCTCGCCCCGGGCAGCAGTAGAGCTTGGCACGCCACTGGTATAGGGTGCAACTTTATTATACGTACCCAGAGAGCATGCAGTATATCGTTTCCGCATACTGACCATACAATGTGCATTTGTAGGATACATTAGTTTTCGTTATTTTAGTGTAGGACTCTCACTATTTGATAAATTTGTCAAAATCAAAATGTGCCTCATTTAATTTGCTATGGAATTTTTCATGGAGTGCTTTGCTTTTATTGAGTTCGCAGCGCTATTAACTGATGTAATCTTGTTGTATGCAATCAATTCTGTTTGAAAATCCATCCTTATCCTTCTGTAATACTGTTTCTTATATTCTGTTCTTTATTGCTGCATGCTGAATCCCATTGTTTTTTATTTGCTCATTTATTAATGTAGAAGATTTATACAGTATTTTATTATCGTATTATGTTTAATTTTGAGCGGTTTGGTGAAGGGAAATGTTGAATTGGTGAATGCGTTTTACATCCTTCTGGTCAATAATTATTTTAACATAATACGATATATTGCTTGACGAAATGTTCGTCGAATAGGAAGTTTGAATGTTGCATACCGTATTCATTCGATTATAAGCCGTGGATTATATTATGTTTTTTTCATCATTTCCTGCGGCTTGCAATCAAGGGCAACTTACATTAATTTTTTAACACAATTTCGCGCGGCTTACGAAAATACTCACGAATAGCGGACCGTAAAGCAAGTTGCTCGGACAATGGTAGTACGAGGTTCTACTGTATATATATTTTTTCATCATTTCGCGCGGTTAGCAATCAAGGGCGGCCCACAATAATTTTTTAACACAGTTTCGCGCGGCTCATAATAAATGACGGCTTATATATTTTTTCCATCATTTTGTGCGTCTTACAATCAAGGGCGGGTTATAATCGTATAAATACGGTACATCGAATATACCAGGATTACTCCATAGCAATTAACTCTCTAACAATAACTGTACGCGATATAAATATAACGAAAAATACCTTCTTGCGTTGAACTTTTGATTAAAGAATAAATGAAGAGTATAACTGTGACAGTTCTCATATTCTTTTATTGTTCTCTGAAAATGTGAACAAAATATTGATTACGGAAGATATAGCATACAAATGTAGATTTAATTTGGTAAAATCCACTTTACACAAAGCTTTCTAGGATTCCCGAAAAGAAAAATACTGCCGGGATGCGACAACATAAAGCCGGGAGGTAGCTCACTCAGCTATATCTACCATGAATCCAATATCCAACTATCAGAGAAAGTTATTCACGGGATTCAAGGGGATATATTATACAGTAGAACTCACTTAATTCACCCACCTCGGGCCAGGCGATTTTGGATGTAAGAAGCGGTGGTTGTATTAACCGATGTCTACTGTATGCATATCAGTGTAGCTGTGTTACATTATATTCTTGGCAAGTACATTCCTTACGCCTTACGGTACGATCCTTATCAAATTTAGTCCAAGTCTGAATCTTAAAGCCTACATTGAAGAAACTTCAACCCTAAAAAAGGGGGCATACTAAAAAGTTTTTTTACATTGATGTTTTTTTAAGGACAAAGCAGGCGATTCCCTGTATTTATTCAACACAGAAAAATCTGCGCAACGAGAAGCTGCTTTAATTGCAATGATTGATGTTCTAAAACAGTCTGTTCAGATTGTTTATAATCGGCTATTGTTTCCTCACAGTAAAGCTATTATTTACGTTCATAATAGGTCATTATTTGTACACAGTAAAGAAAAATTTGCCTGCATGGGGAATCGAAAGTGGATGGGCGGTGGCTGGATGTATTAACCGGGTTTTTATAATGGGGAATGAATAGTAAAATTCCGTTTCAAGCAATTTGGATGTAATAAGCGGTTGGTTATATTAACCGTGGATGTATCAACCGATGTCTACTGTATACTATTTCTATCAGGGCTGAGAGATAGCTATTAATTAAATCGGTTAATGCCTCGCTTAAACCTAGTATATCTGTACCTACAAAATATGTGAATTTTTGTTCGGTGTTATAGAGCTCCGAGATAACGCGATTTCGGAGTCCAAGACTTCTTTCGACTTCGTTAGTTCTTGAGACAACACCCTTCCCTTCGCAAGGTGAATCAAACAAGGGATTCAAATTATTCTGAATTCATGTATTTTGACCGCCGTTTGAAGCGTAGCTTCCATGTCATTAATTACCGTACTTGTTAATGAATATTAGAACGGGAATGTTAGAATATCAGTTGAATTGTTAGAATATTAGATGATAGAACGGGTTGCGAGACAGCAATATATAAAATACAACATATATTATTTCTAACCCGAGCTTACTAATGAAATCATTCTGACGAGATTGGCTGGGTGAGGCAATAATGCAAAGAGTTACGTTTCGTGGCGGAAGAATTGTTAGTCTATAGTATGTTTCAAAAACAATCATCATTTGAAAAAATATTCATTTTTTACCGCTTTGAGTCTGTTCGATGCTTCTTGCTTGTTATCTCCTCTTCCTGTCGTTGCCAAATCCAATTAGTGAACTGTTATATTAGAATTAGTTTTCAGCGAAAAGGATGTTATTAGAAGGGGTCCTGACACAACTAAACGATTTTAATTGTCCAAGTTATTTGGAACACTAAGAATACAGGTGTAGGGAATGGAATTTGTTTTTCATCAAATTCTATTCCCTCTAAAATTTGATGAATAACAAATTCTATTCTCTATACAGGTAGCAGGACGTACGCTTATTGCCTCAACACTAAACGAGCTCTCTCTCTCTCATCTAGCAAGAGAAGTTATGCTAGAAATTTTGAACATTATTTACAACAATATTCTTATCCCAGAATTATGTATATACTTCATGTAAAATGTTAGGTTAAATATATCACATGTACTATACTGTTATCAATACATTTTGCTTTCCATGTCATTCAACCCTTTTAACAATGAATATCCTGCAAAATATGTCGAATAGTTTTCGTGCAGACACGAGTAGGGTACGGGTACTCCACACGATAGCACCATCTTGCGGCGACATTCCAATTGACGTTTTATATATACAGTATAGTGCCTAGAACCGAGATGTTTTCGAATTTCGGAATATTTTATATTGACACTGTCCGGAAGCAAAATCGAATGATGATTTACTCCCTTGTTATTGCCCCTACCCCTTAATGGATATCGTGTTTGAACTTGGGTCTATACATGCAAATATAAAATATTCAGGTGATTTTGAAAGCCAGTCTACAAACATGTCCTAACAGTAGCTAGTAGCTAAGAGGCAGTGTCAAGTATCTCACTAATGCGTAGTCAATAAAACGCCAAAAAATAATATTGTTTTTATTTAGTAGCCCTACTTATTTAAAAGGGGAGGGGGGCGTGAAGGGAAGGATCATAACATAGGGAGGCGTGGTAAAAAAAGGTTAAGAACCACTGGTTCAGATGAGCACATGTAATCACTTGTAGTGATGTATTGGAGCGTCATGGTTGATGAACGTAATACGTCACGCTGGGTGACTTATATTAGACGAAGCATGAAACAGTGTACTTCTACAACCCAAGTCTTCAGGGCACATCAAATATAATGGATTCGTCTTGATGGCGCCAAGGACGGCGACTTAATTAATTTGTTATTATTACATGACAATTATAATTGGTCTAACAAGATGTGACCATCGTTTATCCTGGCTCTGTGCCATTTATTAATTGGACATATCATTATTTTACTTCTTTTATAATATTGAGACAGGCCTTGTTCTCACGCTATGTCCTCATTTGTTACACTCTCTTGTATTTTTTTTCTTTTCGCCACGCACTTCGTCCTTGCATTTGGGCATTGCCGTTTAGTTTCATGGGACTCACGCTTCACTCCTTACTTCACCAATTCTGCATGCATGTTTTCTGGAATGCTGACATGCGATTGATGCTCGGTTAACTAAGAGTAGGCTTTGAAATGAAGGGATTTCCGTCAATGGAAGAGTTCGATAGCTTTGCCGGAGAAATTGCGAAATTGCGATTTTTGCGAAAAGATCCTGTGCATCGAAACATTAACAACTTTTTTGCACCCAAAACTATCTAACCTACAGGACTTATGACATTTCAAGTTTGTTTTACTCAAAATTTATCAATGTTACTTGAATTAAACGATAAATGTGATGTTTTTTTGTCATTTTTTGGCTAACTGTGTCGATCTTGTTTTGTTTATAGTAGATTATTTTTTTTCACTATTCGGATTTTTTGACCAAAATGGTCCGGTTCCAAGGTGGTCATATTAAGCGGCTTGTACTGCATATGTTGGCAATCGATATGTAACCGCAAGATGGTGCTATCTTGTCAAGTATGAGCCGACGGGTGTCTGCACGAAAACTATTCGACATATTTTCAGGTTGTTATTATCCTCTTTTATCATTGTAGTGCAGTGCTGGTATTAAAAGAGATTGTCAATATATATTCATATTCTTTTGCAGCACAGTTATAGTATCAAAAAAGATTGCATCTATATATATATATATATATAGATATTTTTTTGTCATTGTTATTTGCAACCATAAGAAAGCAGCATATATTTTCAATACGGCCCGAAGTTATTTTACAACGCTATGTCTAAAACTTGGAGTCTGTGCCTGATATTCACCTTATATGTTGTTTCATGTTCAGGTAAGTTGTATAGTGAAGTGTTAGCACTTAACTTTCATCTTGTCCTGATGGGATAGTCAACTGGATGAGTCAGTGGAACCCCTGCATGAAAAACTTTACAATTCTTGAAAAATAATTAATATAAATAATATCAATATTCATAAAGATTGACATTTTTTTCATACCAGTAAACTAACTAACCAGAGATCTCAGAGGATGTATCAGAGGTCTCTGTGGGCCATGTTTTTAAGCAACTGTGTCATCAGTGGTCACTTAACATAAACAAAAAATGAAAAACTCTTGTGTTTCCATGCAAACCATATATGACACTGATTACACTTATGATATAAAAATGCTATCACTTACCAACCTTATCCCTAATGAACTCATTTACTGATAGTTGTACAACCTACAGTAATGTAGATATTTTTCGTTATGCACAGATATGTATTGGGCCTTATAGTTTAAGCACTCCTAAAGTCGAACGCTTCTTACTTCGAACAGCCCACATAGTGAAAAAATGTGCTGGCTGCGTTAACGAAATCGTTGCGTCTCGAACATATCGTTACTCTCGTGCGTGTTTCAGTGCCCCTTTTTTGCTTCATTTTTGGTGTTTTTGTTTACAATAACCCCAATGTATTAACCATGGCATCCAAGAAAATATGTTTGTGATCAGCAGCATGTTAAAATTACGGTGAGCTGTTGAATTTGACCTGGGAGTAATTCAAATTAATACTTTTCATTATTTCCATTGGGAAAAATTGATTCGTACCTCAAACCATTCAGAGTTCAAACGGTTTGTGGGAAGTAAGAAGTACGAATCACCTCTGTACATCACTTTTTATGTTCAAATCAAAAGATAAGACTGCTCATATATTGATGTGTAATTGTGTTGTGAACATTGTTCATTCTTCTTGAGTTGACAATATTTTGGCTTTTCAGCTGCAATAACAGTCAGTGATGGACAAGATGTTTGGGCTTTTAATATATCTGCCCTGGAGTTTGTCTTTAGTCTGGACTGCTCTGATTTTTCAACAACATGTGCATACTCTTGGAAACATGCTGGATTTAGTACACTTGTAGAACGAATTGGGAGTGCTTCTTGTAGAAGTTCGGATCCAGATTATTCTGTGACGTGCTCATATCCTTCGTTAACTTTGGTCTCAACGTTTACCATTCTGAAAAAGCTATCTGTAAACAGCACCGAAGTTGTAGTGGAAGGTACTTCTGTCTCCGGTGTAACACCAATTGTAATTCGACTCGATTGTAAGTAATAACAAGTATATTTTCCTTAATTTACAGCTGTTTCTCAGTTGAGTTGAAAACTTTGATGAAAATGCCTATTATTAGTATTAACGTTTGTCTAGTGATGCATTGTACTTGGGGAAATACATTCAAGAGTAAATTGCAATGTTTCATTATTTTGAAATATGTTCCACATATTGAAGTCCTAGTGAAAGCTTTCTTTGCATTATCTATGGCATTACATTTGTCTGTGCTTGTATAATTGAATAACACATAATGAAAATATAGATATGAATAGGTTATTTTTGAAGTGTGAAAATACCAATTTGAAAAGAGGAATCAAATTCTAGATTGCAAATGAATTATTTATGAATTACTGTAAACACCTAACTTCTTATTCAAAATTATGACTTTCCATAGTGACCCCTCCGATTCATGTTTATGCTAACATAGACAAATGGCAACATTTATTTTGATTACTCTTCTATCTTTAAAAATTCGTATTTCACTAGGAGTTGAATCATCTAGCATATTAAATAATTATGAACACCGGGTACCAAATTTTCAGTGCTACAAAGCCCTTACTTCAAAATTAAGATTTTCAGCTCCATTATATCCTCATGAGACCACCATACTCTCCTATGTGCGGTCCGTCGTTAAACAAATATTTGTTGTGTGTTGCATGGCTGTAATATAGCGTTTGTTATGATTGATGAATATGAGAACTGATATTAAACTTACTACCTGAATTATTGTGTCGTTATTAAAGTTATTTGTATAATTCGTGCTAAAGGAGTTTTTTAACATTGTTTGTCTAATTTCTAAATTTATTTTTGTAGACTGTGATAAAAATGACCTGGAAAATTCAAATGGAGTCAGTTTATCACCGGATCTATGTGATTTTAATTGTGTGTCAACATTCTCGTGCATTGATGGTTTTGTTGGAAAATCAGCTGATTTGACATGTCTGAGAAATGCAACATGGTCATCAACAAATCTGATTTGTGAACCAGGTAACTTTATGATGTTTCCACACTATTTTACTTAGAGCTACAAAATTTGCCACAGAATCTATACATAATAATAAGGGGAGGATTTTCATGAGCTGAAGAATATTTGTTGGTGAACAATGGTCCCTTAGTCAGGGTTTGAATAGTTGAATGACTCGCCTCCTTGTTTATAATCCTGCAGAATGAAGCTTTTGAGGGATATGTTTAGGATTTCAGTTTTGGTCATGGAAATTATTATGCTTAAGAAAACAGTGTAGGTTGTGCTGAGGCTTACCATATGTATTATTAGTAGTTCATAATCTCCGTTACATGATAAATGTTTATTATTCCTTACCTGCAATATTCTAATTTTCCCATACCACTAGCTATAGGTTAATCAAGTTATGAATGATAATCAAAATTTTTGTTCGGGTTCACTTCTGCCATGGTTTGGGCCAATTACCCATAAAGGCCAGGTGTTCCTGTTAGTCTACTTAAAAGTCAGTACAGACTAATTCTAATTTGGATCAGATTCTATCAGAGTAAATTTAGCTTCATGGTTGCAAAACTTGCAATCTTTGATACTACCTGTATTTAGAAAACGTAATGTTTATCCATATATATATTTTTATGTTTCTGTAACATGGGAAAATTACCTGATGGGCCATTTTGATGACAAATTATACAGCTAAATAATGTGCGCTATCAGGTTATTTCATGGACTTGACATGTGTGGGGAGTGTGGTGTTAAATTCTCTTCCTGTATAGCCCCTTATCTGTGGCCAAATTATGATTTGATAAGAACTAATTTCACTGAGAATTTTTGCTATAAATTTATTAGAAACAATATAATATCTAGTATTTTTACCGTATTTCCGGTCTAATAAGACGCACTTTTTTTCCTGAAAAATTACCCTAAAAATCCCGTCTTACCACTCGTACCCAGCTTCTCTTTTTTTATATACCTAGGTAATTATAGGGTGCGTCTTACTGCTTGTAGAATCTTATGAGACGGGAACGATGGTAATTGCTTGTGGTTTTCTGATGGTAAAATTCGATGGCTTTATTTTGTATAATTTTCTTATATAATTATGGGAGGTAAATTGATTTATAAAATTGCAAAATCTACATGTGGAGTATTTTGTGTATCTCGAATTATATTTTACCCAGCTAGTTAGCTAATCAAGTATCAGTATATAAATCTGGTTGAAGAAATTCTTCTCTACCTAACTCTCTTTGCAAATCTGAGCATGCCTAATACACGCCTGATACATTATACCGTATAGAACATACAAACGGGTAAACTAGTTCAAAACTCATGAGTAAGTATTTTTATTTGTCTGTTCCAAACATATAACTTTTTATAGTATTCTGGTTCAATATTATTTGTATTTTTATATGTTTTATTGAATGTGGCTGGATTTTTTGTTCACAGTATCATGCAATGGTTCAAGCTGCAATAATTGCTGTGGAGTGAATTCACAAAGTCAACTATCCAATATCGATGCGCTATCATATAACAAGTCTGTTACTGCAAAGTGTTGTGAAGGTTTTTCTGACCCTAATGTTGAAACAGCAAGTTTTACATGTAACGAGTCTGGGTTGATTGATCCCAATCTGAATTGTATGCCAGGTAATTAGCCAGTGGTATGCATGTTTCATGCTTACGCTTGTTATTGCCTACTATTGTGTATGAGAACTTGCAGTACAGCAATTGCCTTCAGGTTATCGGATTGCACTCATAGTGCAATAAAATAGAGAGCACTATTAAGATTCATGGAAATGATATTTAAAATTTTTCTAGATAAGTGAATACTTTGAACTAGCTGATAAATCGCTAATATTTGGTTGCACAAAGTCATACCCTCATATATATGGAAACATTCTTTACCATGAAGTACATTTAGTCATGGCCATGAATCACTGGGGCGTAAAATTACTGATGTAAAAAACTTTTGTTTCATCACAATTCATAATAAACGATTCCTTTACTTGACATACAAACTGGTTTAGAACTCATGAGTAGGTATTTTTATTGGTCTGTTCTGATCGTTTGATTTTTTATAGTATTCTGGTTTAATGTTGGTTGTATTTTTATATGGTTTATTGAATGCGAGGCAGGATTTTCTGTTCACAGTATCATGCAGTGGTTCAAGCTGCAATAATTGCTGTGAAGTGACTTCACAAAGTCAACTATCCAATATTGTTGCGTTATCATATAACAAGTCTGTTACTGCAAAGTGTTGCGATGGTTTTTCTGACCCTAATGTTGAAAGAGCAAGTTTTACATGTAACGAGTCTGGGTCGATTGCTCTCAATCTGAATTGTATGCCAGGTAATTAACTAGTGGTATGCATGCTGCATGCTGCATGCTGCATGCTTATGCTTCTCAATACCTACTTTTTTGCCTGAGAACTCACAGTACAGCAACAGCCTTCTATTTCACGGATTGCAATCATAGGGGAATAAAATTGAGAGCACTATAAAGATTCATGGAAATGTTATTTCACATTTCTTCTAGATAAGTGAAAACTTGAACTAGCTGATAAAATGCTTTGGTTGCACCAACTAATACACTCTAACTGGGAAACATTCTTAACCAATAAACACATTTAGTCATGGACATGAATCACTGTGGTGTAAAGTTAAACTTTCATTCCAAAATAAACGATTTCATTACTTGAAAACTTATAAGCTGTAAAATATCTGAGAAATTCTGTACTGTACCTGTACTGCTGGTCAATACCAAAGTCATTTTAAAACAATTTCCATTCCTTGCGCTGAGCAGATTTCTATTCCATGTTTTTCAGTTGTGTGTTCACTGGATCGGTGTGCTAACTGCTGTTACAGTGGTACAGCAGTTCCCGCTGGTAATACTTTGTCATATAATCAGTCAGTTACTGTTGAATGCTGTGATGGCTTCAACGAAACCAATGGAACACCTTCAATGAACTATACATGCCTCAGCAACCAATCTATCGCTGCCAATCTAACTTGTGTGAAAGGTAAGTAAGAGCTGCATGATGTCTAATTACATATTTAATTGCATAAGGAATATTTAGTAATCCATTTAATTTCATGGATATTTCATATATAATTCCCCACTAACTAAGATACCTTCACCAGAAGACTTTTTTCTAATGATTTTTGTGTTCTTAATGATCTGAGAAGTTGAGTTTGATTCGAAATTTTTTATTTTCATTTTCAAACTTCAGTCATATCTGTTGCGATTATACTGTATAACCTTGAAATACTTAGTGAGATGCAGTGTAGAAACAATCGATAAGGCATGTCAAATAGAATGTGTGTATAGCAATGTTTCTGAACTAAATTTTGGTGAAAATATCACCCTGGAATGTGACACCAATTATGTACCGAACATCACTATAGCTTCGGGCATTGGGTTTAATCAATTGGATAGTACTTTGAACTGCATTCCAGGTAGGAATGGATTTGGAAACAGTATGCTCTGAATTTATAAGTTGTAAGAGTAATAACTAACATATTCCTGGATATGGTTTTGTTGCGTATTGGTGGTATTTTTCACTTTATAATTATTTGTTATTCATCAAATTCTATTCCCTATAGTTTCATTGATTCATGAAAAAAAAATTTCAGCATGCTATCATTCGTGTAGTTTCCCAATTTTAGATTCTGTAATACCTTATATCACAGATATTGTAACATCTACAAGACCGATGACTGTTGAAAACTTTGTATCATATGCTGATCGAAGTACCATGACAACCTCCTATGACACAAACACACCAAGTGATACAACAATATTACAAACTGTAGATAATAAAAGCTATGTTCCATGGTCAAGTAATAAAATAATTTTTTTATATTTTAAAAATAGTTATATTCCAATTAATTCACATGAATGTTTCATCAATATGAATGTTCTGTGCCACATGCACAACGCAGTTTTCCTTTTTGTAAATAGAACTTGATTAGTATTTGGTTATATGAATTACTTGAATTATATTTACTAGCTTTATAATCTTTACAGCAGACAAATCATTCCAAACACACTCTACTGCTACAGCAGACAAATCATTTCAAACACACTCTACTGCTACAATCACGACTACATATCCAAATAATGTTATGAAAGAACAGAGCACGATGATTAGTTTAGGTGGGTAATTCTGCTCAAAGTACAAATAGGCTGCTGCACAAGGCTGTTCTAACCCTTCAATGCACTCCTAATTCACAACATATCTTTGCATCAGCCTCCAAGTTTAAAGTTTCTACCTTTAGTTCACAGGACCTTTTGCTTCTACTTCTACTTTTTGGGAGCAGAGCCAATAGTCACGAAAATACAGCAAGTTCAATAATAAATCTATGTGCTGTATTTGAATATTTAAAGATCACCTCCATTACAGAGTGATCTTTGAAATGACCAGGGTATACAAAGAAAAAATAGTTGTATTAGAAATTGCTTGTAAAGGAGTAGCCATATCAGCTGCGCCGAAATGACTGTTCAATCTGTTGAATGTGCCTGTGCCCTTGTGCAACTCAGGAGAGGAGAATGCTTTGATCTGTATTTTACCGAGGAGCCACACATAGTCAGAAACAGCATGAGATAAAACTTATCAGCAATTAGTTTCCAGTATTATGTAAGCTTATGCAAAAGTTCCCTTGCTTTCNATTATGTAAGCTTATGCAAAAGTTCCCTTGCTTTCTATGTCTGTGCATGATTATATCTGCTTTTCCCTAATATTACCCTTTTTCTAAGTGTCAGTTATCTTGCTAGATTACCGTAAGTAAAGTAACATCTTGTTTCAATTAACTTGATCCTTTATTGATTACTTTATTTTGTTGATTCAGATCCATTAAATTTATACTATTTATAATATCTTTCTTGTAGAGCATATCCTTATGAAATGAAACTTCTTTCTTCAACTGCATTGCATGTTCTCGTGATATCGCATGTTCGCATGTCCATGATATCGGCAATTTGGAAACATGGTACACCTGCATCTAAACAATTATTTTTTGAATTGTATTCTATATAATTTGCATTGGAATTTTTATTATGAATGTTCCAGTGGTGTAGAGTTTGAGTAGGAGAGTCACCTACGTTTGGCTGAAGTCATTAAAAATATCTCCGACTCATTCGTGTAATAAATTCTGGTATAAAGAACTTTTGAGAGAAATTAGCTTCCTTGGGAGGACACTGATAAACGGAAATAAACGAAACAGGAATGTGGTATTCATGTACGCTTTTTTATCAAATACTAAGTACACTGAGATTGAGTAGTATTATATTAAT
Source organism: Halocynthia roretzi (assembly GCA_013436055.1). Classification (NCBI taxonomy): domain Eukaryota; kingdom Metazoa; phylum Chordata; class Ascidiacea; order Stolidobranchia; family Pyuridae; genus Halocynthia; species Halocynthia roretzi. The sequence continues at coordinate 223 of QRAM01000850.1, read as the reverse complement.
ATCAAGCAGCAAGTAGTATAATTTGAATAATTTGGAATCGGAGAAGCAACCTTCGAATATTTTAAATCCGACTCCACATCCCTGGTATGTTCATTTCCATGCATTTTTATCTGTTATACAATTTAATTACTATTTTTTCAGATTTAGTGATCTGTATTACTCTGCCAGTAGGAAAAATTGCAGCGATAGTTATTTCTGTTATATATGCTGTCTTTTTAGGTGG